>APFE031263704.1:17135-58217 GCA_000404065.3 Pinus taeda | reverse complement strand
AGCACAAAAATCGAGATAAGTTGTAATTTGTGGTTGCTGAAATTTTTACTGTGTATTTCAGTCTCTGTAAAAGCATTTTCAAAAATAAAGAAGAGTTCTCAAACTGGTTTTCCCCAAGAGTTGTAGGGGTTTTTTCCAGGGTCACATTGACCAAAAATCATTGTGTTATTTTCTGTGTGTGGCTATCATAATTTTGCTGTGCTTTATTTCTGCAATTTCAGCAGTTGTGAAATCTCTAAATTTGTGTTTTCAGAAAAATATTATCATTTCCAGATTTTCGAATTTTTATCATGCTTGGATTTAAAACTATATACATGGAGTGATAAGGAAAACCGATAACCAGAGTGGGGGTTGAAATTTCTTCAAGCTTGTCACCAGAAGAGTTGTTATTTGCACATTAAAATATTATTAAGGGCTTAATTAGGCTAATTAGATCAATTCAAACTTGTGAGAGGCTCATATAAATTAAAGAGACCTCATTTGTATTTGGACATAGTCAATTGACTTAGATATCTCTTCTTGAGAATTTCGCACTTGTTTCTTGATTGTCTATTGGAGATCTCTTGATGCATTTCGATATTTTTGGAGTTGAAATTTTGTTCTCTCTTGGAGTCATCTTCTTGATCTTGGATTGGATACATCTCTTATTGTCTTTGTAAGTAATCTTGTTGAAGATTTTTACATGGAAAATGCCGAATGTGTGGAAATTTTGTAACTAGCTCTTTCTTGTTGAAGTTTCTAAGTCTACCAGTGAGAGACCCTCCATGCACTTTATTGATTTATTCCTACCTACTTGTTCTGTTACTTAATAAGTTATTTACAATTTAAATACTAAAAATAAACACTAATGCATGCTCAACATATTATAGATCATCAACTGAAGGAAACAGATACAAGCACACAAAATGACACCGTTATTTTTGGACCAATGTCCCCAAAAAAACCCAATGCAGGAAAATCGGTGCAGCTACCTAAGGGTTTTCTTATTAAGCAATTTCAGAGTACAATCTGGGTGCCAAATCCGGCTTGCCCAACAGAGAATGCCCTTGGCAGTAGTACCTCTCAGTCTGAGACAAATGCCTCGATTGAAACCCTGGATAAACCCTCCGGCAGCTCCTCAGCTCCAATCTAACCCCAGAAACCCCAACGTCGGCCTTTCTAGACTACGTCAGCCTCTCTCTACCCAGCGTTAGCCCTGCATCACCCTGAATGGGTCTACGTTAGCCTCAGGAGGCCCTGCGTCAGCCACGCTAGCCTCTCTGAAGCACTGCACAACTCCTGGTTGCCTTTGTGTGGCCCCGCGTGAGCCCTGGCTACTACTACGTCACTCCCTGTAGCTCTTGCACTGATCTCCCGGCACTATCTCTACCTCTCTGTCTCTCTGTACTCACTGCCCCTCAATTGCAACTCCGATCACTGATTCTATCTCTCTTAGCAAACCCCGCTCTAGAGAATAGAATGATTGATCATCTAGTGAGCTCTTCAAGTGACCCTCAAGCCTCCTCTTATACTTTTCTCATTGACATATCAACAGCCGAGATTAAGTCCCTAATCGACGACTAAGATTAGATCTGGCTTGATCCATGTCTTTTGGACCATTCTAACACAGTTTTACATTAATACACATTAATATATTATTTTCCCTAAGTTTGGACTTAGGGACTCTATTAAAAATATTAATTATTTTAATATCTCCCAAATTGTTTAGAATCTACCAAAACCCTTTCTGGGTATTGGAGATCTCATGTGGCCTAACCTCTCCACCAAATTTCATGGCTAGAGCATATATGATGCTTCCCCAAATCAACACTCCCTCTTAGCGAGGAGTGTGCTCTAGTAATACTCCTCATTGAGTATCACCCTGATCATCTGGCATCGGTCCCTATGTTGATGCTAGGCTTGTTGCCCATCATCCTCTGCACTGTTGCATCCTCTACTGCTACCCATGGCTCTGCCTCTGCCACTGCCACTATTGCATCTATACGACAGCTCCCTCTGCATCTGTGTTGCTGCTCATGTCTCTGCCACTGCCACTGTTGCGTCTGCACTACATCTCCTCTCATCATGTTGCATCGTGATGCCCACTGCTGCACTGCAACTCAGTTACTAAGAAGTAAGTAACTGATCTCCCAACTCTGACCTCTTTGTTGGGCTAGAGACACCTGCTGATGCTGAAGCTCCCTCTGTCGTTGACAAGTGCTCCCTCTCTGACCTTTGCGCTGCTGCAACAACTCCCTGCATCTCGCACCATTACACACCTCTCTATGCCATCCTGCACTGGTGCAACACTATCATGCCTTTTGCACTGCTGCAGCCTACTAGCCTCACGCTGTCCTAGGAATCCTGCACTGTAACTCTCTTTGTTGCGTCATTCGCATCCGTCTCTACCCACATCTGCCAGTCCTACTACTCCTCTTCGGGCTCCCGTAGCATGGTCTAATCCAAGAAGTTGGGTACCTCGAGGATCCTGCCCCTTATCGCCTGTAGTCCATCTGACTACAGCTCCATGTCTCCCCACTTCCGCTCAAGTGGCGTGTGTGCACTCATGGCACAGTCATCGTCTATCTCCACTTCCTTCTCTGCCTTTGTTGGCGCTGCCTTAGTCTTGGAAGACTCTCCCTTACTCTTCTTCCTTAGACACTGGGTCGCATAATGACCCAACTCTCCACAATGGGAGTACTTGATCTTGGAGATATCCTTCTTCTTCCATTTTTCTTACTTTCCCTCAAATGCTAGGGCAACATCTTCCTCCTCTTCCTTTTCAACTCTGATCCCCTTACTGCTGCTTCCCGCCTTTGTCTACCATCTGATCTCTTCTTGGCGAAGAGCTGCCCACATCTCATCCAAGGTGGAAGTGCCACTCTGCCCAGTATACTCTGGACAAATACCTCACAGTCATTTGAGACTGCATTCAAGGTTGTCCTCACCATCAATTCCTGATTCGGCGTGTCTCCAATGGAAGTTAACTGATCTCAGATCTCATTTAGTCCTCCAAAAAAGGTGTCAATCGGTTCTCCCTTCTTCATCTGATATGACCTCAGCTGATTTTCTAGTAACATTTTTCTCTGCACAGAAGTATGCTAGTACAATTTCTTTAGGGCCTCCCACATCTCATCTATAATTTCCTTGACCCCATTAAGGATGATGCCCTTGGCCCTCGCCATTGCCTCCTCATACTTGTCGTTCTCAACCTTCGTTCTCAAGGAGAAGTGCTTGACACGATTTTTGTCAAGTACGGATAAGATTATGGCCTTCCAGACTGTGAAGTTTGAGGCTCTGTCCAGTCTAACCTGGTCTCTTACTCCGTGTAGTGCCATGCTGCTCTTCTACTTCCCTCCTTGAAGTTCTGGATGTGACTCCCTCTGAGTCTCAATTTCCCTCATGGAAATCCTTCTACTGATGTCGAGATGCCCCCTACTCTAATCGTCTGTGCAACTGCACTACTGATCTGGATTTCTCAGCTAGAAACCCTAGGTAGCAACTCCCTCCTCCTTGGCCTTGCCCTATCAGGTATTGTTCTTAATACAGTACCCCACCAGCTCCACTCTGCAACTTTCCCACAGCCTCCTAAACCCCAACAACCAGAAGGTGAGAGCTCCTAGGCTTTGCGCAATCCCTGCAGCAGCAACTCGACCTCCTCAACCAACTACGTCACAGCCCTCCGACCCTCTGCGTGGCTCTACGCTACCTCTTCGTGGCTCACCCTTGATGACGCAAGCACTGCGTCACCCTTCCCATGTTGTTGCTCTGCTAGGAACAACTTCTGTCACTCAGAACAATGGTTTTCTGTTGCTATTGCTCTGCTCGGCTGATGTCCTCAGTTCTCCTGTGATTTGCAACCACTCTCTGATACCATGTTGAAGTTTCTAAGTCTACCAATTAGAAACCCTCCATGCACTTTACTGATTTATTCCTACCTACTTGTTTCGTTACCTAACAAATTATTTACAATGTAAATAATAAAAATAAACACTAGCGCATGCTCAACATATTACAGATCATCAACTGAAGGAAAAAAATACAAGCACACAAAATGACACCATTATTTTTGGACCAATGTCCCCAGAAAAACCCAATGCGGGAAAACCAGTGCAGCTACCTGAAGATTTTCTTATTAAGCAATTTCAGAGTACAATCTGGGTGCCAAATCTAGCTTGCCCAACAGAGAATGCCCTTGGGAGTAGTACCTCTCAATCTAAGGCAAATGTCCCGACTGAAACCCGAATAAACCCTCCAGCAACTCCTCAGCTCCAATCTGCCCCAAAAACCCCAACATCTACCTTTCTAGACTGCGTCAACCTCTCTCTGCCCAGCGCTAGCCCTGCGTCAGCCTCAAGAGGCCCTGCGTTAGCCTTCTAGCCCTCTGTGTCAGCAACGTTGGCCTCTCTAAAACACTGCGCACCTCCTGGCTACCTCTGTGTGGCCCTGCGTGAGCCCTGGCTGCTACTGCGTCACTCTCTCTAGCTCCTGCACTGATCTCCCAGCACTATCTCTACCTCTCTATCTCTATGTACTCACTGCCCCTCAGCTACAACTCCGATCACTGATTCTATCTCTCTTAGCAAACCCCGCTCTAGAGAATAGAATTACTGATCATCTAGTGTGCTCTCCAAGTGACCCTCAAGCCTCCTCTTATACTTTTCTCGTTGACATATCAACGGTCGAGATTAAGTCCCTAATCGACAGTTAAGATTAAATCTGGCTTGATCCATGTCTTTTGGACCATTCTAACACAATTTTATATTAATACACATTGATATTTTATTTTCCCCAAGTTTAGACTTACGGACTCCATTAAAAATATTAATTATTTTAATATCTCCAAAGTTGTTTAGAATATGCCCAAACCCTTTCTGGGTATTGGAGATCTCATGTGCCCTAACCTCTCCACCAAATTTCGTGGCTAGAGCACATCTGATGCTACCCCAAATCAACATTTCTCTTATGTCGTAATTATTGAATATCATTGTAAAGGTTTGTTAGATTGAAAAAATGTACATGTTATTCATTGATAACAAGTCGATGAATGTTCCTATGGAGTAGAACTTGTTTTCTTTCCATGAAAATCCATAAATCTTGGGTGGGTAAATGCTAGAGGGTGCTACTAGGGCATCGTATCCTGGCCTCCTTGAAGGCAATTTCAGGGAAATTTTGATACACATAAACTCCATAGCCCAAGAACAAGGCACTAATCCGAGTAAATTTGGTGATCACCCCTTCTTCCCTCCTATTTTTGTCCTCCGAATTTTTCGGCCTTAAAACCTAGAGACCCTAACTAAGGCTTCCTGTGAAATTCATTAGGGGAGAAATTTTTCAAATCCGATTGGATAGGCTACTGCATTGGTGTCTCCTCGAGTGATCCTCTAGGTTTCATGCAATTCCCACAGTTCATTCCTAAGAAATCCCAAGCCCTAGCTTCAATTTTGAAGCCCACCTTGAACATTTAGATGTATTGCCTTTCTTGAGGGTTTTGGCACATAGTATTCAATGGAATAAATCATTCAAACCTTCTCTCCCATCCCACCATGACCTAGAGAGCATTTTGAAGAGTCTTCTCTCGAGATTATACATAACCCTAGGTCTTGTGCGGTCCCACTCTAGGCTTCTCAAGTCATATAAGCATCATTCAAAGCTTCTTGAGTAGTCCTAATCATCTTTAGAGCCTTGACCTTAGGTCTCCTTGTCATTATTGGATATCATAAGCACTATGTCTAGGTCTCCTCATAGGTCTTTCTTGCAGAGCCCTTTGCTTCTGTGGAAGCATCGAACCATTATTTGAGCCTCTTCTTTGAAGGGGCCTTGGAAATCACATCATACCAAATCATCAATTTCATCATTAATAGTGATTTCCCCTCATACCATGACTCCTCCCATCGGTGAAAGTCCGTAAAGTGCAGGGGCACTGACTAAGGTGACAGTGGGTCTTTGTCCCTTTATTATCATTTGGTCTAGTAGTTGTTCCTTAGGTACCTTTCCAAGGACCCATGCTAGATTGTGTGGCAACAAGGTGGAAGATCAACCAAATGGACATGAAGAAAACATTCCTCAACAGAGTAGTTGAGGAGGAGATTTATATGGAGCAACCAAAGGGGTTTGAGCAGTTCAATAGAGAAAGACGTGTGTAAGCTAAAGAGCGCTCTTTATGGACTCAAGCAAGCTCTGAGAGCATGGTACACTAGTATTGACAACTACCATTAAGGATTGGGCTCACTAAGAGTGAGACAGATGCCAACCTATACTACATCGTTGGACGGCTTCCGCTCATTCTATTTGTTGTTAAGTTTTATGGTATGTTCTATGCTTGCAACAATTACTTCAATATTTTATTAGCCTGGTAACAATTTCACTTTAGATTCCAATAACAATCACATCAAACTTAAACAATTGTTCATTATTGATAGTAACTATAGATAGAACATCAACAACAATACACAAGAAGACAAGCCAAGACAATGTGTTGAAATTTCTAAGTCTATCTATTAGAAATTTAATCTGTATTCTTCTAGTTTATTTCTTCTACTTGTTAATTCTGAACAAGTTATTTAAAACATATAAATAACGAAATAAACACAATACAGTCTCAACATCTACAGATCAAGAGCTGAAAGAAAACAATCACACAAGTGACATCGTTATTTTTGGACAATCGTCCCCGAATGAAACCCAATGCAGGAAAATCGTTGCAGCTATTTTGAGGGTTTATTGTTATGCAATATATCCTTGAGTACAACTGAGTGCCAAACTGGCTCACCCAACAGAGAAAAAATAACTGGCAGTAATACCTCTCTATTCAGAAATAGGTATTCAGAAAACTTTACCCACGAAACCCTCTCCAGCAACTCTGAAGGACTGCATTGGTCCTTCTAGCCTCTGCGTCAGCCTCAGAACCCTCTGTGTCAGCCCTCTAAGGCATTGTGTAGCCTCTGGAACCCTCTACGTCACTCCTACTGCCCTCTACATGGATGACGCAGGCCCTTTGTCCTCTGCGTTGTCTCTGCTAGGCTCTATGTGGCCTGCTCTGGCTTCAGTGTCTACCTCTCTGCTTTTGTGTCGGTCTCTCGGCACTATCTCTGCCTCTCTATCCAGTACTCACTACGCCTCACTGTTGATCACTGATTCGACTTTACTTAGCAAACCTTGCTCGAATGACTGATCACTTTAGTGTGTTCTCCAACTGACTCTCAAGCCTCCTCTTATAATTTTCATGTTGGTCCTTCAACGACCGAGATTAAATCTCTAATCAATGGCTAAGCTTAGATTTGGCTTGATTCGTGACTTTTGGAACCTTCTAACCAAGTTTTATATTAATACCCATTACTATTTTTTTCCTAAGTCTAGACTTAGGAACTCCATTAAAAATATTAATTATTTTAATATCTCCCAAACCGGTTAGAATCTGCCCAAACCATTTCTGGGTCTTGGAGATCTCATGTGCTTTGTTACCCTCTCCGCCAATTTTCATGGCTAGAGCACATCCGATGCTACTCGAAATCAACACTCCCTCTTAGCAAAGATTGTGCTCTAGTAATACTCCTCACTAAGCATTACTCTGATTATATAGCACCGGTACCTGTGCTGATGCTAGGCCTCCCTGCCCAACATCCTTTGCACTGCTGCATCCTATACTGCTGCCCATGGCCCTGCCACTGCCATTGCTTCATCCGTACGACAGCTCCCTCTGCATCCGTGTTGTTGCTAGTCCATCCTCCCAACATTGCATTTGCACTACATCCCCCTCTGATCATGTTGCATCGTGCTACTGCCAACTGCTACTACACTGCAACTCAATTACTGAGAAGTAAGTAACTGATCCACCCAACTACTGACATCCCTATTAGGCTAGAAACACTCCCGATGTTGAAGCTCCCTCTGTCGCTAACAAGTGCTCCCTTTACTGACCTCTGCGCTGTTGCAACAACTCCCCACATCTTGCACCACTGCAAACCTCTTTGCGTCATCCCACATTGTTGCAACACTCCCTGTGCCTCTCGCACCGCTACAGCCTGCTAACCTCGCGCTACCCGAGGACTCTTGCACTGTAGCACTCTCTGTCGCTTCATCCGCATCCGTCAGTCCTGCTATTCTCTCTTCGAGGCTCCCGTAGCAAGGTATGATCCAAGAGGTTGAGTACCTCAAGGATCCTGCCCCTCATCACCTGTAGTCTTCCTGACTACAGCTCGATGTCTCCCCACCTCTTCTCTAGAGGTACATGAGCACTCATGGCACAATTGTCATCCTCCTCGACCTCCTTCTCCGCCTTCGTTGGCGCTGCCTTAGAGTCAGACGCCTCTCCCTTACTCTTCTTCTTTGGACACTGGTTCACATAATGACCCAGTTCCCCACAGTTGAAGCACTTGACCTTGGAGATGTCATTTTTCTTCCTCTTCTCCTGCTTTCCTCTTCCTCTTCCTTCTTGATCCAGACTGCTTTGCTGCTACTTCCTGTCTTGCTCAACCTTCTGATCTCCTCTTGGCAAAGAGCCGCCCATGATTCTTCCCAATTTGCAAGATCTGCCCTGCCCGTATGCTCTGGACAAATGTCTCCCACTCCTCGGAGGTTGCGTTAAGCGCGGTTCTCACCAACATCTCCTCATCCAGCGTGGCCCCTATGGAAGTCAATTGGTCCCGGATCTCCTTCAACCGACCGAGGAAGTGATCTATCTAGTCCCCCTTCTGCATCTGGTATGACCGCAGTTGATTCTCAGGTAACATCTTCCTCTACACAGAAGTATGCTGGTACAATTTCTTCAAGGCGTCCCACATTTCTTTTTTTGTCTCCTTCTCGACAATATGTTGGACCTCATGATCCTTGACCCCATCAAGGATGATGCATTTCGCCTTGGCCATTGCCTCCTCGTACTTTTCATTATCAACCGGGTCAACTAGGATCGCCATTGTTCTCAAGGCAAAGGCCTTGATGCGATGCCTATCTAGAATGGACAGGATCCTGGCCTTCCAGACCACAAAGTTGGACACCCCATCCAACCTATCCTAATCCCTCAGCCCATTCATGGCCACCTCCCTGCTCTTTCTTCCAACTCCTCTGAGTCTCTCTACTTCCCTCTGGAAGTTCTCTCTTCGACTCCTACTGAGTCTCTCTACTTCCCGACTGGAAGTTCTCTGCAAGACTCCCTCTGAGTCTCGATTTCCCTTCTAGAAATCCTTCTACCAATCGTCAAGTTGCACCTCTCCGATCTTCTGTGCACCTGCAACACTGATCCGAATTCCTTGGCTAGAAATCTGCCTCGGTAGCAACTCCCTCCACCTTGGTTTTGTGCTGTTAGGTATTGTTCTACCCAAAGTACCCCACCAACTTCGCTCCTGCAAACTGCCCACAACGTCCTATGCCCCAGCAACTGAAGGACTAAGCCTCTAGGCTTTGCACAATCCCAGCACTGGAAAAACTGCTCCCTCAGCCAACTGCATCAACCCTCCTGGGCTTTGCGTGAGCCTTTTCTGCACCCCTCAGCCTCTACGTTGGCCTCTCTTTGGCCCAGACAGACGACGCAGTCCCTCTGCATCAACCCTTCTTCTGTCACTTTCTGCAAGGATCAGCTTCTGTCACTTGGGACAGTTGATTCTGCTGCAAATGCTCTGCTTAGCTGATGCCTTCAGTTCTCCTGTGATCTGCAACCACGCTCTGATACCATGTTGAAATTTCTAAAAGTCTATCCATTAGAAATTTAATTTGTATTCAACCTCTAAGTTTCCTGTGACCTCCCGTCTTGGCTCTCGTGGCTCCCGTGAGCTGCTCTCCCATCCACACAGCTGCTAAAACCGTCCATGTAGCTGCTCGACCTGCTACCACGGAGTTGCTCGACCTCCTTTGCAGACTCTCGTCGAGGCTCCGTGTCACTGCTCGACCCGTCCACTCTATTGCTCGACTCTTCCACGACTTGCTGCCATGGAGCTGCTCAACCTCCTCTGCAAACTTTTGTCGAGGCTCCACGCCCCTACTCGACCCGTCCACGACGCTGTCAGAGTTGCTGCTTGTTGGAACGGTTGAAGCTCACCACACAGCAGCGTCAATTGCTGCAACGTTGCTGCCATCGCTGCCACCATGGACGTTCGCCACAACGCTACTGCCACCTGCCGTCGTCAACCTTGGCCACACAGCTACCGTCGACATTGTCGTCTACGTTTCGGCCCTCTGAAAACTCAACCTCCTAGAAACTTTCAGCCCTGGAAAAATCAGCTGCTCCAGCCATGACAAAGTAGCAACACAACAAGGACCCCGGGGAAGCCGAAACGCCACCGTCCATAGATTTCAACAACAGAGGTCCGCTGAAGTACTTACAACAGTGCCACAATAAAGGTTAGAATGTATACAGCCCCATTGATATTTCATTAGAAACAGATTTTGCTTTCTAGACATCCCAAATTAGACAAATTATGAGGAAAATGGAACACCTAGAGGCGGAAAATCGCAGGCTGCAAGCCGATATTAGCACTTTGTCAAACAGAGTTCTATCGGAGGGAGAGAACGCATCTATCAGAAAAGCACTGCAAGAACACCGAGAACAAAGTGCGGGGTAGAATTCCAACGAAATTTTACAGGAGGAGATCAGAGATCTTAAAAACAAACAGGAGGAAATTAGATCCCAACAAATGTCCTTTAAACAGGAAACGGAGTCGCATATCAGCACATGGGCACAGGTGGTCAGAGGAAAGGACAAGGCCCCTCCGCTCATAGCAGTGGAGGAAGTAGTGCAGGCAAAGCTTGTGGAAGAAAGAACCCAACGAGCAAGAGAATTAAATCTTAAGGTAAGAGGACTCCTAAGTAATCGGATTCGTCCTATAGGCCCCACGAATCCCGAATCCATCATGTCTGACACGATTCTCTCGAGATTCGTGTCCAAATCACATGACACGTCGTGTCCTTTTCTTACACGTCGAATCCGACTGTGTGTCATGATTTTGGCAACGTGTCATGATTTTCGAAATCGTGTCCTGTTTTCCAGGACTCGTTAGGCGCAAAAAGTGACCTGCGCGGGTATGAAAAGGGCGTATTTGCTCATTACAGCCACACATATTTTCATTTGACAGGTGTTTTGTGAGCTATTGGCAAGTGGAGAAGGGTTTGCAGCAAGGAGTTAAGGGAGTAGAGCATTCAGCAAGGAGAATCAACCACCAGGTAAGTGCATTTCACCTCCATGTTTTTGCATTTCTTACAGCAGTTTGTATATGATTTTTTGTTTACAAATTTGTGCATGCTTTGTTCATTTCTTTTACAGTATTCATGGCTCAATCAAAGGCAGCAGTTAGGGGGCAAAGGAAGGGCAAGAATGTCATGGGTGGAGATGCCCCTCCTCCCCCAATATCATCAGAGTCTGCTGCAAGTAATGTTGAGGGAAGAGGACCTAAACACAATGATAAATATCCATTGTGGAAATATGTCACAAGAGAGGATGGGCCAAACACCAAGGGAAAGAGAGGAGGCAATGTGCAATGGAAATGCAACTTTTGTCACATTTCTTTCAAAAGCACATATTACCGTGTAAAATCACATTTGTTGGCTTTACCTGGTTGTGGGATTGGAGCTTGTAAAGCTATTTCTTTACAAAAGAGAAAAGAATTGGAAAAGGAGGCCAATGTTGGTATGGAACCAGTGGTCCTAAGCAAGTTATGGCGATCATCCCACAACTGGTTCCATCGAAACCATTGACCCTTGTCTAACTAATAAATCGTGCGTGAGCTAGGCAGAGTTATCTCACGAATGATTTATGATTACTTGAATGAAGATCCCCTTCCATTTTTGAGGAAAGCCACCACCAAATTTCCATTTGAGAGTTCTACTTCTACTGGGGGACAAGCATCAAAAAGAAGCGCACTTGGTCCAATAGACAAGATTTTCCAAAAAGAGAGACGGGAAGAGCTTGATCTCACCATTGCCTTCTTCTTCTATCAAAACTTCATATCGTTTAATGTTGCACGTTCACCTCTATTTATTGATATGTGTTGAGCTCCAGCAAGGTATGTGCCTCCTGGGTCAGAGAAGCAGAGAACCACATTGTTGACGAAGGCAAAAAAAGAGGTGCAAAAAATGCTTGAGCCTATTGTAGCATCATGGCCAACATCCGGGGTTAGCATTGTTTCTGATGGATGGACAGATCCAGCACGACACCCAATCATCAACTTCATGGTGTCTTCTTTGAGTGGTTTAGTTTTAATGAAAGCAATGGATACACTTGGCGAATACAAGGATGCACAATTTATTGGTGAGTTATTTATTAAAGTTATTGGAGATGTAGGTGTTGATTCTTGTGTGCAAATCATTACAGATAATGCACCTGTTTGCAAGGCTGCTAGCATGATTGTGGAAGCTAAATATCCACAAGTGTTTTGGACACCTTGCATTGTCCATTCATTGAACTTAGCACTGAAATCCATTGCTTCTGATGAGCTTTGGATTGGAAGAATTATTAAGGATGCAAGACATATCCGTAACTTTGTGCAAAATCATACAAATGCCCTCACTATCTACAAGGAGTACAGCAATCTATCATTGTTGAAGATTGTTGATACACGGTTTGCATTTTCATTCATGATGTTGAAGAGGTTGAGGGAGGTCAAGACTGCTCTTGGGTCCATGGTTATTTCTGAGTTTTGGTCTTTTTGGAGAAAGACAGATCAGGTAGCCTCTAAAAGAGTGAAGGACACAGTGCTAGATGATGCTTGGCGAGAGAGGGTAGATCTAATTATTCGGATCATGGACCCTATCATTTCTTTGCTTCGATTTGCAGATATAGACAAACACATCCTATGAGAGGTTTATGAGGGATGGGATTCCATGATTGAGTCTGTGAGGAGCATTTATCTACAGAGAGAGTGCCCCGAGTATGAGACATCACCAGAGGCCTTCTGTGATACCATACATGATATTCTTGTCAGCAGATGGGACAAGAATTGTACACCTTTACATTTTTTGGCTCACTCATTGAACCCCAAACACTACATCCATGAGTGGTTGAATGGTGGACCTTCCCGTAGATTCCCTCCTCACATGGATGGTGAAATCTCACAGGGGAGGAAAGAGGCATTCAGGCGGATTTATCAGGATAGTGCATTGCTTGCTGAGGTGGAGGATGCCTTTGCAGAGTTTTCCACTAGCAGTGGTCGATTTGGAGGTTATGATGTGATTAGAGACAGGGGAGCTAAGAAGCCCTATTCTTGGTGGGCAAATCATGGGGCAATAAGCCCTCCTCTTCAGCAGTTAGCCATGAGGCTCCTCTCTCAAGTGACTTCATCCTCTTGTTGCAAGAGGAATTGGAGCACATATGGGAATTTGTATAGTGTGAAGAAGATCAGGCTTGAGCAGTCCAAGGCAAAGACAATGGTGTATGTGCACACCACCTTCGTCTTATTTACAGGCAAAGGGAAGAGTGGTTGAGGGGAAAGACAAAGATGTGGGATGTCTTTCCTGATGATATGGGTCTGGACACCAGCGTTGAGTTGGCATTGGCCAACATGGATCTCAATGATCCAGTGCTAGAGCCTGTTAGATTTGAAGACTTAGAGGGGTCAACCTCCACACCAGCAGATGCAGAGGCGACTATGGATACAAGGGAGGAGGAGGATGCAGAGGAGAGCAGTGGGGACCATGATGATGAGGACAGTGATGCTAATTTTGACGTTGACTGATGCCTTGAGGCTTGTATACCTGTAGTTATTTTATATTTTCTATTTCTATTTACCATTGGCATTGACCAGCACTACCTATGTAACACATTTTGATTTGATGACTTAATGAGAAAACTACAGTTGTCAATGTGTTTATCTTACTATCTTGTAGTTGTAAGTTGTCTTTCAGTTATGAATTATGAATCATGATTTATGTGACCAATACCACTGACATTTATTTGAATTTTGTATGTACTATGCATGCTAATAGCTATAAATGAAGATCTATGTTTGAAATCAAAAAATTTGTATCATTAATTAAAATTTGTGTAAGAAATATCTAGTTTTTAAAGATATATATATATATATATATTATATAATAAAATAATATATAACGAATCCTACATGTCTTGTTCTGGGGGGTCAACGTGTCCGAATCCGATACCACGAATCCCAAATACCCATGTCAGCTGACTTCGGAGGACTCCCTATACCTCCCCCCGCAGCGGACCCAACGGAACTAGGGAACAGGTTTCTATGCGACACTCTCGACATACCAGACATAACCTTGGACAAAGCCTGGATAGGGTGGACTCTACCCTCTTCCTCAGGTTCCGTGACTCCTCGAATAGACTTCAGGTACTTCGAGCCAAGTGGAAGCTATTCTCTCTTCCGAATAAAGTGTTTTTGGATGAAGACCTCAGAAGAGCTCAAGTAGTTGAATTGAAACAGGCCAGGGAACAGGTTGCAGCAGCAAGACAGGCAGGGAAATGGGCAGTGATTAGAAACCTTTGGGTGGTTATTCGGGACACCTTCCCCCCAGGATGGGCATCCCATTCAGGTAGCTCCAAATGACAGGCCCGAGTAGAGAGGAGGCAGGGCACGGATCTCTCGGTTCACTGATGGAATGGCAATGGCTCCTTCTGGTCTTCACCAGGCCTACTTTATGAAGCCCTTAGCTCAGCAGACATCCTCCTGATTACCGAGACTCATGCGAGCCCAGTCCGACCTCTCCCCGACATTACAGGATACCAATGGACCGCAGTTTGCAGACAGGAGACACGGAGTTCAGGAGGTGTCAAGGGATTAGGGGGTGTTACTTGCCTTGTCCAGGATAGCCTCAGGAGCAGAGTATCAATGGTCGCGACCGATGAGTATGCCAGATTCATGTGGATTCAGATCAGAGCCAGAACATCACCTCCGAGAGACATTTATGTCGCAATCTGTTACTTCCCACCTATCTCGTCTTCCTATGCTATTCACAATAGCTCAAACGGAAACCCTTTTACAGACCTATACTCTGACATCACCAAGTTTTCGGCAGTAGGGGACGTCATTCTCACGGGGGACTTCATTGCCCGGACCAAAGACCTCGAGACTCCTATGCACGACCGGACAGAGGATATATTTTGCACTCGGGGGATTGACCCGACCACGATCGGCATGCGCCGGACCTCCGAGGATCACTTGGGACCCACCACAGCCTATGGGAGATATCTGCTACAGTTGGGAGAATCTCATGAGCTGGTAATTCTGAATGGCCTACCAAAGGCTACCATGTTTCCCATCCTCACACTTCTTTACCTGCTGACCATTTGGAGGCAGGGTAAGTGTGGTTGACTACACTATTGCAAATCCATATCTCCTCCCTTACATCAAAAATTTCTCGATCACCCCCATCCCTCTCACAGATCATGCACTTCTCTCACTCTCTCTACAGTTTGACCTCCCGAATCCATCTCCTACTCTTCCCCGCAACCCTCCCAAGACCACCTTTCGATTTGAGGAGGATGACCCTGATCTCTTCTCCTCTATCCCCAGACAGACATTCCCATCGGAGTCCCAGTTTGCCTCTCTCAGCTCCGCCAAGGACAAATACCAGTGCCTCTCATATGCAATTTGGGAAGTTGCGCTCCAATCCTTCCCCCATTCTACCCATATTGCCACCACCTCCCACAAACCGGGAAATTTCCCTCTGAATAAATGGTATGACCAGGAATGCAAGTCTATGCATCAAGACTTCCAACACGCATTCCGGAACTCCTTACCAACATACCCTGACCTCTGTTTAGCCTATCGTCGCCTCCTTCGCCGCAAGAAGCGCCTTTTCATTGCCCATAGGAGACAAGGACTTTCTACTCTCCTCCTTCGCTCCCCTAAAGATTTCTGGGGAACCATCCTTTCCCGGCGCTCACCTACCCTAGTCGACCTTGATCCTGCCTCAATGTTCTCTCACATTTCCCAGCTGTATGACATTCCTATGCAGCCTTTGATTCAGGTTACTTCCCCCCCCCCCCCACCTCCTGCCACCTTTTCTCCGACAAAGATATCAAAGAGGCAATATGGACAATGAATAGCAACAGGGCAGCAAACGAAGAAGGCTTTGAGGCAGAATTCTTCAAGTATGGACTTCACCCCCTAGTAGGATATCTGGTGGACCTTTTCAACCGGGTGGTTCGAGATGGATTTCCGGATAGTTGGTCACACCACATTATCTACCCGATCCACAAGTCAGGGCCTACTTCCAACCCCAACAAGTACAAGACAATCATGGTTGGGCACACATTCTCCAAGCTATATGCTACATCACTCCACAGGACACTCTCCCATTTCCTTGAGCAGAGACAACTCAGGGCCAAGGGCCAAGCAGGATTCCGCCCAGACCACCAGACAATCGACCACATCCTTACTCTTCGTGTGGTGATCGAGGAGGCTAGGCATCGATCCTCTAAAGTGTATTGTTGCTTTGTAGACTTCCGGAAGGCCTTTGACTCAATCCCTAGGGAAGATCTTTTCCAGAGACTAAGAGAGATTGGCATCTCCTCGACTCTCCTAACAGCTATCATGCGCCTCTCTGAGGCTGTCCTTGGCCATCTCCGCACAGTCGAAGGAATGTCGTATTTCATCTGAAGCACCATTGGAGTCAAGTAAGGATGCCCCCTTTCTCCTACTTTATTCAGGATCTATATCGATGAGCTTGAGTCCTTCCTCCGGGAGCATATCCAAGAGACAGATGGGTGTCTTCTTCACGAGTTCCTGATTTCCATCCTCCTCTTTGCAGACGATATTGCCCTTATTGCCTCCTCCCAATAAGGCCTTCAGAGACAGCTGGATGCTCTTGCATCTTTTTGTGACTAGAGGCATCTAACTGTGAACTTGGTAAAACCAAGGTGATTATCTTCAATGGAGTCAAGAAAACCTCGAACTTCCACTTCCTATCTAAAGGAGAAGAGATCGATATTGTCAGCACCTATACATATTTGGGAGTTCAGTTTTTAGCGCCTCGCTTCAGCCTGCGGCCAGCCCTTCAGCCTCGAATCAACAAAGGGTATGACTCCCAAGCCCTTCTGGAGAGGGAGTGTTTCCGGCACCATTTCCAAGACATCTCGTCCAAAATGAGCATCATGAACACTTTGATTCGCCCCACAGTACTTTACGGCTCAGAGATTTGGGGTCCCTCCCTCCTAGAGTCAGATTGGGCTTCAGCGGAGCAGGTCCAGACCCTCCTTTTGCGTCGTTTCATAAGGTGCAAACAGATAGTTCTTCAGCACATCATTCTAGCAGAGTTCGAGGCTCAACCTTTCCGCCTAGAGGTGATATTCAGGTTAGTGTCGCTACTGCACAAGCTCCAAGGCCTAGCAGACGCAAGGAAGGGTCGAGATAGATACCCATATTTAGCATATTGCTCCTCGGAGAACATTGCTCGTATGTAGACAGGTCGATCCAAGTGTTGGTACACCGGTGTGACAGAGCTTCTGGAGGCTTCAGGAATCCAGATCGACCATCTCCCTCCTTTTTAGCACTCTCTGAATGCTCCAGGCCACCTCCTTCCCAATCAACAAGAGCTAAATAAAATCATTATGGAGGATATTTATAGACGATACATTCAAACTACATGGACCAATCCTCCCAATGGGTTGTGTCCAAAAATGGCCTTCTACGTGGAGCATTGCCTAGAGATCAAGGATGGGCTCGTCATTAGACCCCAGTACACATTCCAACATTGGATGCATGCCCTTAGAATCCCCCTCGAGCAGCTCAGAGTTAGGTCTCACAGACTCCGGGTGGAGATAGATCACCACATCAATAGGGCAGATAGGATTTGCCAGCTCTGCCACTTACAGGAGATAGAGATAGAGACACACTTCATCTTCGGATGCCCTGCTTACTACAAGATTCGAGGTCGTTTCCATTGTCTCTTCAGGTCTTCTCAGACTTTGACCAGCTTCCTTAGATATGTTGATCTGAGATGCCTTGCACTTTGTCTCTAGTAGGCCTTCAGATTTTGAGCCCGTTTTCTTCAGCCCCCACCAGATCGGACACCACGCAGAAGATCATGGACTTCTTTAAGGCGCTACCATCAGTGCGGGGCACCAAAACAACCATTGACCGACCCACAGACACTAAGACCAAATCAGTGCGGTCCTGGGGGGGCCGACCCACCAAACTGCACTAGCACTCCAGGATTGGATCCACCCCTAGGAGGCGCCCTAGAACCTCCAGGCGACAGCACAGTATGCCCATAGGACAACAGACTTTGACAAGCTTCTCTCAATTTTCTTCTCTCCTCAGATGTTAGGAGTAGGAACTGGACAGGAGACTCCTTTTTTCTCCTTCTCCTTCTCTGCTTCATCGCAGTGCTTTGTTTTGAAGCTAAGAGCTTCTAGCTTCTACATTTACATTTACTTAGATTATCAATGTATTTTCTGCTCTTTAAAAAGAAACGTTAAAGGGGACCGTTTGGTCCATTGGCTTGGCATGTTGTAATCATTATAACTGACAGTCCTGTTGACCTATTATGGTCATTTGTTGGACCTTAATAAAATTATCTTATCTTATCTTATCTGCTTGTTAACTGAACAAGTTATTTAAAACATATAAATAACAAAATAAACACAATACAGTCTCAACATCTACAGATCGACAACTGAAAGAAAACAAACGCACTAGTGACACTGTTATTTTTGGACAATCGTCCCCGGAAAAACCCAATGGGGGAAAACCGATGCACTAATTCTGAGAGTTTATTAGTATGCAGTATATCCTTGAGTACAGTTGGGTGCCAACCTAGCTCACCCTATAGAGAAAAAATAATCGGTAGTAATACCTCTCTATTTGGAAACAGGTATTCAAAAAACATGTCCCACAAAACCCTCTCCAACAACTTTGAAGCACTGCACTGGTCCTTCCGGCCTCCACGTCAACCCTCTGAGGCATTGTGCAACCTAGGGACCCTCTGCGTCACTCCTGCTACCCTTTACGTGGATTTGACAGGCCCTTTGGCCTCTGCGTTGTCTTTGCTAGGCTCTGTGTGGCCTGCTCTGGCTTCAGCGTCTGCCTCTCTGCTTCTGCACTAGTCTCTCAACACTATCTCTGCCTCTTTGTCCAGTACTCACTGCCCCTCGCTACTGATCACTGATTCGACTTTACTTAGCAAACCCCGCTCTAGTAAATCAAATGACTGATCACTCTGGTGTGTTCTCCAACCTTCTCAAGCCTTCTCTTATACATTTCATGTTGGTCTTTCAATGGTCAAGATTAAATCTCTAATCAACGGCTCAAATTAGATTTGGTTTGATCCATGACTTTTGGAACCTTCTAACCTAGTCTTATATTAATACCAATTAATATTTTATTTTTCCTAAGTTTAGACTTAAGAACTCCATTAAAAATATTAATTATTTTAATATCTCCCAAACCGGTTAGAATCTGCCCAAACCATTTATGGGTCTTGGAGATCTCATGTGCTTTAGCCTCTCCACCAATTTTCATGGCTAGAGCACATCTAATGCTACCCCAAATCAACACAATGAACATAGATATTCAGGCTAATGTCAGGGCAAAACCCCACATGGGGGAAACCAAACCAATCCTTCTTGTTGATAAATATCAAATGTCCAGCAAAGAGAGAAAATCCAAATTTGTACAATGATGACAGTTTGACTATCAAAAGAAAGATGACCAATCAGAAACAATGCCCAAAATAAGGAGCCCAATCTGATCCAAATCTCTTTGTCAAATCTATAATTATGAAGTCTGTCAACAACAGTCAACTTGCTCTAACAAGTCCAGTCAATAGTGGTCAAACTATGTTCATACAACCTCCAAACTATTCGGTCAAGCAAAGAGGATCTTGGCCTCTTCAACAGGTCAAAGTCAGCCCAAAACAAAGTTGAAAAACCAATCAAACTAAGTCAACATTCTACAATCAAATTCAATAGTCCAGCCTACAACCAACATGCCCAGAATTCCTCGATTTGTGTGTCAATGAATGTGGCCTGCCCAAACAAAACCTTTCCAAGTCAAAACACAGTCAAATCACCTCAGAAAGTCCTCGGCCACCGCTAATCAAAGTCTACTGCAGAAATTCAATGCAGGAAAAAAGAAACAACCAAGGAACCCTTCGCACATGTGGAAGATTGTTAAAATTGGCAACTAGGGCTAAATTCCACTTTGGACAGATCATTTGATAGAGATGATTATTGCATTGAATTCCTTATTTCGAGAGGACCAAAATTGACCTAAAGATCATTAAATTTGGATAACCAGAAATGTGTTTTTGAATTTATGCCCACACATGCAAATTGTCAAGGTCGGCCACATCATCATGTAGGCTCATGAAGCCCAAGAGACATGTCACTTCACTCTCAACGACTTGTATAAATATCAGAGACCTCAAACCTCATTTGGCATCATCTCATCTCACACATTCTTCCCTCTCCTCATCTGATTGGTTCATATAGCTATTGGGCAACTAGATTCTCTCACACGTGTGGTAAGGAGGACGAATTACAGGGCCAAAATTTCAAAGTTTGTTGCAGGTTTGACCAATGTTGACCAGGGTGTTTTGACCACATTTGACTGCAATTTTCTGCCATATTTTCAATCATTGGAGACCGCAACTATTAGCATAGAAACCAAGGTATTTTGGGCACATTGCCCAGGGCTAACCGCAGAGTTGGCCACAAGGTTGGCTACAAAATTTGACCAAGTTTGACCATTGTTCTCATCATTATTTTGGTTGACTTTGACCACCTTAGAAGGTCGAGTTTGACTAGGTATGACCGAGCTACTTTGAGGACAGTTTGTTGCTATTTTGACCAGCATTGACTTTCTAGTTAGGGTTGTTGACTGCTATAGAAAATTTCATATTTCACAGGGTTGCTTTAATCATCATTTGGCAAGTCAATTTTGACTTTGTTGTACTCTATCTTTGTTGAACATTTGATATAATAATAAGAAGAATTGATCTTGGGGTTTTTCCCTAGCAATCGCCAAATCTGGTGTTCTCTTGTTTTGGCTTGTCTTCTGCATTTTATTGTTCATGTTTTATCTACAATTACTAACAATGTGATTTATGGTTAATGTGATTGCTATTGGAAAACTAAATTGGAAATTGTCATTGGGTTGCTAAAGGAACATTGAAGTAATTGTGCTAAGCATAGAACATATTATTGTTAGGTAAAATTAACATGGTATCAAAGGCCAAGTGAAGACAAAAATTAAGCAAGAGAGAGAAAACAAATCACTTAGAGAGATCTACTGGACAAGTCTCAATGGCTTCTACATCTTACTTCAAGTTTGAGGACAAGCTCAATGACAAATATTACTATCATGCATGGAAGATGACTTTGGAGGAGCATGAAGTATTCAACTATATGCAGGGAAAAGTGGTGGAGCCTCCTTCAAATGCACCAGTTGCTACTAAGATGAAGTATAGAAAAAGTGAGGTCAAAGCAAAGAAAATTTTGATTGACTCTATTCAAAAGCATTCGGTTGCCTATGTTTCTGATTTGGGAACCTCGAAAGAAATATATGATAGGTTGTTTGGGATGTTCAAAGTGAACAATGCAAATCAAATCCTCTTTCTCAAAAACAAGTTGAATGATATCAAGCTGGATGAAGCAAAGTCTATCCAATCCTAGTTCATGAGAATAACTCAAATCAAGAATGACCTACTATCTATTGGAGAAGTTATTGTTGACAGGGAGCTCACTCTCATTACACTTGGAGGTCTTTCAAGCCCTTGGGATGTATTTGTCACCACAATTTTCAACAATGACAAGATACCCGATTTCGATGAGTTATTGGCTAGATGCACTCAAGAGGAGACTAGGATGATGGAGAGAGACACGCCCTCAAATGGAAATGAACCTATTGCTTTCTCCACTCATGCAAAAAGGAAGAATAATGTTGGTCCGAGGATACAAGGTCAAGGATCCAAGAAAGGATTTAAATAAGGAAGAAAGGAATGTGCTACAATTGCAACAGGTTCAGCCACTATGCTAGAGAGTGCCCTCACAAGAAGAATTCTCCACGGGATGACAACAACAACAACCACAACAATTTCAAAGGCAATGGCAATCAAAGGAACAACAAGTTCAACAACAAAGGAAAGAGGAATGCTCCCATTGCTCGAAATGGAAATGGTCGACCTCCCAAAAGGACAAGAAATGTTAGGTATGAGGAAAGTAATGCTGTAGAAAAACAAGATGAATTTTATCTTAATTTTGCTCTATCTACCACCTCTCCTTCAGATACTTTGGATCATCAATTGATTGATAGTGGAGCCTCAAAGTACTTCATTGGTACAAGGATGCCCTCTCAAATTTGGTTGAAAAGAAGGCTAATTAGAATATCATACTTGGAGATAATGCCACCTACCCCGTGAAAGGGATAGGTACTGACACTCTTCACTTGAATTAAGGTCAAACAATTCATCTACAAGAAGTATTGTATGTGTCCGATTTAAAGAAGAGCCTAGTGTCTATTTTTGTGATGGAAGATAAAGGCTTCAAGATAGCATTCATTGATGGAAAGTTACTTATTTGGCAAAGAAACCCTAAAGATGCATTTACACTTGGATTTAGGGTTGACGGTCTCTATCAGGTTGGTGGAAGTCCTTTGGGAGCTTTAGCAAGCGATATTTCTCTTCAATCTGAGCTATGGCATCGAAGGTTTGCCCACTTGCATTGCAAAGCCTTACCTGGGGTAAGGAAGATGGTCACAGGTATGCACGAGTTTAATATGAACCATGAAGGAGTTTGTCAGGGTTGTGCAGCTAGGAAAAATACAAAGGGACCATTCCCTTCTAGTGAATGCAAGACAACTGATATTCATCAATTGGTCCATTCTTACTTGTTTGGTATGTTGCCCGTAACATTGTTGGGAGGATACTCATAGTATGCAATCTTTGTTGATGACTACTCTCGCAAAAAATGGATTTATTTCTTGAAGAGGAAGGATGAATTGTTCAAATGGTTTTGTTCTTACAAAGCATTAGTGGAAAATCAAACAGGGAAGAAGATCAAGATATTGAGGATTGACAATGGAACTGAATATGAATCAAATGAATTCAATGACTTATGTAGAGAGGCTGGCATTAAGAGGGAGACAATTGTTCCATACACTCTAAAGCAAAGTGGCATTGCTGAAAGGAAGAATCAAATAATCATAAAGCCACCTTGTGCCATGCTCCATGATCAAGGCCTGCCAAAGTTATTATGGGGAGAAGCCACCAAAACTGTTGTATATGTTCAAAATAGGAGCCCGCATCAAGCATTGGATTTCAAGACACCCGAGGAAGTTTTCACTGGTCATAAACATGATGTTTCTCATTTTAGAAATTTTGGTTGTCCCGTGTACTTTCATGTGCCTAAAGAGAAAAGAAACAAGTAGGAAGCATCTGGGCAGAAAGGTATATTCATTCGCTACAATGAAAATTCAAAGGCATATAGAATCTATGTGCCTGGTCAAAGAGATGTGGAAGTAAGTTGTGATGTCAACTTTGATGAAGACACTTCCCTTGGGAAAGCCAAAGATCTCCCTATTCCAAGGAAGGATGATGATGATGTTGCGGAAAAACAAGATGAACCTCAAACAATTGAGTTCATGTTTGATGTTGATGGTGTGATGGATCCTATTGATCCACCTTCGAGTGATCCCTCTACCTCAAGGAAACAACCTCTTTGCCTCAAAGATGCTCCCGAAGATACTGAAAGACATATTGCTCCAAGAGGGACATTTCATGAAAGTAAGCTGAACAGGGATCAAGGGTATTTGGCTACTATGAGTACTATTGTTCAAGTTGAACCATGCATGTTTGAAGAAGTCGTAAAACACCAAGTCTGGAAGGACATGATGAATGAGGAATATGAATCTCTCGTGAAGAATGATGTTTTGTATGTGGTGCTTAGACCCAAGGACAAGTTTGTGATCACCTCAAAGTGGCTTTACAAAATTAAACATGGAACTGATGGAAGTGCTGAAAAAAATAAGGCCAGCTTCGTTGCTCGAGGCTTCTCTCAAAAGGAAGGAGTGGACTATGACGAGATATTTGCACCAGTTGCCTGATATACCACTATTTGATTCACTATCACTCTCGCTGCCAACCAAGGATGGAGCCTACATCAAATGGACGTCAAGGCTGCCTTCTTGCATGGCTCGCTTAAGGAGGAAGTCTACTGGGAACAACCTCAAGGGTTCGAAGTACAAGATTGAAGGACACATGTATGCAAGTTGAAGAAAGCCCTCTATGGGTTGAAGCAAGCCCTTAAGGCTTGGTATGAGAGAATTGATTCACAAGGAGTTATGTTAATCCAAACCTATACTTCAAGGTTGAAAAGTTCATGCCTCTCATTCTAGTCCCTTGTGTTGATGATCTCTTTCTAACAGGTGCGGACCCTCTCATTTATCAATGCAAGAGGGAGTTGACTTTCGAGTTCGAGATGAAGGACCTAGGATTGATGCATTACTTTCTAGGCCTGGAGGTTTGGAAAAAGTCAGGCGAGATTTTCCCTTCTCAAGGAAAATACATTGTGAAGCTACTAGAGAGGTGGTATGGTTGATTGTAAGCTTGTGTCTACTCTGATGAAACTCAACTTCACGAAGCTACGTGGTAGTGTTGTTGGGCCCGAATTGGCAAACCCTTCCGAGTATCGATAACTTCTGGGGTCCCTGGTGTTCTTGCCACTTGGTAAACTCTCGACCAGACATATGCTTCGCTATGAATACTTTGCGTCAATTTATGGTTGAGCCTCATCACATATATTGGCTTGCTGCTAAGAATCTCTTGAGATATCTCTGTGGCACAATACCATGGGTTGAGATACACTACCAAGAATATGAGGCCTACATGGATATACTGATGTTAACTGGGTTGATAGCGTGGTGGATCAAAAGAGCGCGTTTGGATGTTGCTTCTCATTGGGGTCCGCTTCAATTTCTTGGATGAGCAGAAAGCAAAAATTGATTTCTCTAAGCACCACCAAGGCCAAATATATTGCAACTAATATGGCCTATTGTGAAGCTATATGGTTGAGGAAGCTCTTCAGTGAGTTGTTTGAGCATGTGTTGGATACCACCATGATCTATTGCGACAACTGGAGTGGGATTCGCCTTTCAGATAATCTTGTGTTCCACAACCACTCCAAGCATATTGATATCAAGTACCACTTTATCCGTGATATGGTACAACGGGGGCCAATAAGGCTCCAACACATCAAGATCGATAAGCAAGTTGCAAACATTCTCATGAAGCCCTTGCGAAAGGTCAAATTCTTAGCATTCTGAGAAAGACATGGCGTCGTGGATGTACCCTCCCATGAGAGTCCCGCTTGAGTTGGACACTAAGCTTTGGGAGCTCATGGGTAATTGGGGTACTTCTTGGAGCTATGAGCAACCATAGGGTGAGTAGTTCACCTTCCCCTATAGGTGCGTTGTGTACAGGGTGAGTGGTTCACCTTCCCCTGTGATACCCCATGATGGTTGACATGTGTGTAGGTGAGTGGTTCACCTTCCCCTACGATTGATGATATATGCATAGGATGAGTGGTTCACCTTCTCCAATGCCATATGAGCAGGATGAGTGGTTCACCTTCTCTTGTGAATGCCCATGTAGTCTAAGACTCATGGGAAGTACCTCTCATCTGGCCAAAGAGTTGGGAAAAGTGGATAGGTACCATAGCAGTACAAATGGACAAATAGTGTATTGTCGTACTCCCTATGTCTAGGATGCATGGTATTCAACAACTTGATCTAGGATCAAATCCAACTAGGGTTCTACCCCTGAACTGACTTCAACCAGTGGAGAGTGGCAAGGTCTTGTGACTCACTCTCGATTGATTCTTCTTCATCATTACATTAGTGTTCAACAAAGTTGAGATGAGATGCAGAGACAGTACATGATGACAGGATGGCATGTTGATGGATGGATTGGCAAGTGGAATTCTCCCTAGTTAAGAGGGAGTGTTAAAATTGGCAACTAGGGCCAAATTCCACTTTGGACAGGTCATTTGATGGAGATGATTATTGCATTGAAATCCTCTTTTTGAGAGGACGAAAATCGACCTAAAGATTTTGGATAAGCATAAAATGTGTTTTTGAATTTATGCCCACACATGTACAAATTGCCAAGGTCGGCCACATCATCATGTAGGCTCATGAAGACAAAGAGACATGTCACTTCACCCTCAACGACTTGTATAAATATGAGAGACCTCAAACCTCATTTGGCATCATCTCATCTCACACATTCTTCTCTCTCCTCATTTGATTGGTTCGTACAGCTATTGGGCGGCTAGATTCTCTCACACATGTGGCAAGAAGGAGGGCATTGTAGGGCCGAAATTTTAGAGTCTGTTGCAGGTTTGACCAACGTTGACCAGGGTGTTTTGACCACATTTAACTGCGATTTTCTGCTAGAATTTCGATCTTTGGAGGCCGCACCTATTGGAATAGAAACCGAGGTATTCTAGGCACATTGACCAGGGGTGACCGCAGAGTTGACCACAGAGTTGATCACAAAGTTTGACCAAGTTTGACCATTGTTCTCATGATTGCTTTGGGTTGATTTTGACCACCTTAAAAAGTAGAGTGTGACTGGGTATGACCGAGCTACTTTGAGGACAGTTTTTTGCTGCTTTGACCAGCGTTGACTTTCTAGTTAGGGTTGTTGATTGCTGTAGAAAATTTCAGATTTGACAGCACTGCTTTAATCATCATTTGGCAAGTCAATTTTGGCTTTATTGTACTCCTCTTTGCCAAAAATTTGATATATAATAAGAAGAATTGATCAAAGGGTTTTCCCCATCTTGGGGTTTTTCCCTGGCATTCACCAGGTCTGGTGTTATCTTCTCTTGGCTTATTTTCTGCATTTTATTGTTCATGTTCTATCTACAGTTACTGTCAATGTGATTGCTATTGGAAAACTAAATTGGAAATTGTCATTGGGCTACTAAAGGAACATTGAAGTAATTGTGCTAAGCAAGGAACATTCAAGTGGCATCTTCAGCATTGGGTCAGCAGTTGTTTCCGAATATAGCAGGAAGCAGAGATCAGTTACACTCAGTTCAACAAAGGCCAAGTACATGGTTGTTAGTTTGGAAGCATGTGAGGCTATTTGGATGAGGAAGTTGATTGTGGGACTTTTCAAACAGAGGATAGAGCCTACCGTAATACTCTGTGATAATCAATGTTGTATCAAGCTCTCTGAGAAACCAGTGTTTCATTATCGCTCAAAGCATATCGAGATCAGGTATCATCATCTCAGATATTGTGTGTAGAGAGTGATAGTAATGCTACCATGCATTCCAACAGGAGTAGACAACGGATATCTTGACCAAGGCATTGGCAAGAAGCAGTTTTGTCTATTTCAGAGATAAGTTGGGAGTTGTACATAATCCCTTCCTCATTAAGAAGGTGTTGAAAATAGTAGCGAGAAAGGTCATCTTGACTTGTGCCTTAGTCAAGAAAAACATCGATCATTCCTTCTTTAGCGTGCATAAGTTCAAGGACGAGTTCATGGAGTCGTTAACTCATGCGAAGAAATTGGAGGCTCAATGACAAGGGAGAGTCGCAGTGTCTAATTGAGGCAAGGGCAAGCTAGAAGATTCAGTTCAACTCAATCACAAGTTCGAGCTCTAAAAATTAACTTGCCAATTATAACATGAGTCAAAAGGGTTAAAAGAAGGACGAAGGCACATCATTGTATCATAATGTTGAGCACGAGTTTGTGTGAGAAAGAGTTCTTGCAAGCAAAGCGTGTAAGGAGAAACCTATATGCAGTTTGAGAGAGAGATTTTTCTTGTGATGTGCGCTAGAATTTAGGGAGAAATTCCTAAATAATAGGGGCTCAAATCTGCGCTAGGAAATAGGGGGAAATAGGAGCCAAATTGCGCAAGGAGAGAGGAGTTGGGTCAAGAGTTCTTACAGGGAGTTTCAACTAAGTACTAGCAGAGAGAACAATTATGTTTTCTATTGAAACGATTTGTCTTGTAAAGAAATTTGAATGCTCATAAATTTTCTCAATAAAATCTACTGCAAGAAGAGGGTTTTCCCAGTTGGGTTCCCTATAAAAATAGTGCTATTATGTGATTGTGTTCTCTATCTTTGTGTTTCTTTTATTTCGCTGCTTATCTATCATAAAGAAACCCTGTGTCTTGGTGCAATGAAATTAGTTTAAAATTTGTCATCATAGCAATTGCAAGGTTTCAAGGAAAATCTACATTTTCAGAGTTTTGCATCATAACAAAATGACACATTGACATTGGGCATTAAGCAACTAGTTCGGAGCCATGTGCCCTTTTCATCAATCAATGATTGTATTTTGGTACAAACAATTGTTAATGTAGTCGGAGATGACTTGATTATTATTAGTGGAGGATCCTTGGGATGAAGTTCAATGGGCCCCTTAAACTAGGATTAGGGGTATTGTGACTTTCAAAACAAGAGCACAAGCACGATAGAAAATAATTGCACATCATGTTGAAATTTCACAAACAAGTGGTATAACAAAGAATGTAACAGATGAAGAAATAAACCAAAAGATCCATAGGAAAGTGGTAGTTATCCTATTGCATACCTTTCAACCTTCAAATAACATACAAAAACAATTGTATACACAGTTTTCAAACATGATAAGCAACCAGCAAATTGGAAATTGTCAAAAGGACTTATCTAGTGATGCATCACTAGCACTTTTGGAGTCAAGGCTTGTTGTATAGAGGTAATAGCCAATCCAAACTACAGAGTAGCACCCTCAACCGCTTGCATCAAAGCATAAAAATTGCATAGGGTGCAGCCTAGCTATAACAAGGTGCCTAGCACACTACTGTTTGAATGAATGTGAACTACCTATAATAGTAGGTTGTTAAGGATTAAAAATATTGCTCAATTCCCATTGTTGTTTTGTTCTATATTTTAGAACAACCCTAAGGCTAAAAGTTCACAAGGTTAAGATTTGGGAAACCTCTATTAAAAGAAGTGAATAACTTTATGGAACTTTATAATACATCATCCGTACCTATAGGTATCCAAAGTCAACTAAGGTTCGAGGAATTGAGGAAAATGTTTTCCTTCATCTATCTTTATGGCCCATGTGTAGATAGAAAGGTGTTCTGGGGCAATTTTAGAGTTTAGACAGTGGTCAAAGCTATGTCATCATAGGGAGTGATCTAAATCTAGCAATGAAGGTTGGGGAAGTCTTTTGTGTGTGTGTGCACGCAAGGACAAAGGAATCCCAAACAAGACCCATTGATAGATTATCTATCTTGGAGGTTTAAAGATTCAGGGCTCTACAATGTGAAACCTATTAGTCAAGTTCCAACATGGAGGATCTTTAAAAAAGGAAGGGAGGGGGCATCAAGGAGATTAGATAGGGTTTTGGTAACAGAAAAGGATTTGGAGGATGTGGAAAGACTTAAGTCATGGTTAAGGGTAGGGAGATCTTTAGATCATTTAGCCATATTGCTACAATTAGAAAAGGATGAGAAGAAACCCCAAGGCCCTTCAAATTTTACCATAATTTGTCAAAAGAAGAAGTTCCAAGAATCACTCAAAATTGGAAGAAATATGAGCCTAATACAAAGGAGACAGTTATTTATTAATCTATGGTAAATTTGATGGAATTTTAAAAAATAATAGCATAGTGGACAAAGAATAAGGCCTAGAGTATTAAGCAAAAGCTTATTGAGACCAAAGAGCCTATCAAGAAATTGTTTGAAACAGATAAGGAATCATTATAGAAAAGAAGAATGCTAAACTAAAAAAGTGATAAGGAATAAAAATAAAGCTATTGCGACGAGAAGAAGTAAGGTAGATAATGAAGAATAGGGATACTTGGCTGGGAGAGGGCAACAAGAATACTATATTCTTCCAAAACTATGTAAAACATCAAAATAACATCAAAATACATGGAAGATAAGTAATAAAGATGGGAGGGAACTAAGAAAATTCTCAAAGATAGCATAAATAGTAAGGAACTTCAAAATTTTATTCCAAGGATATCCTAAGACAAACATTAAAGAAAATTAAGGGCAACAAAATGAGAAATTTGAAGCTAAAGTGGCCAAAGAAGGACTCAAATCAGTTCTACAATTTTTTAAGATGGCAAATACTCCAATTCCATATTTGGAAAATGGAATTTTATTCTTCTTTCTATGACTTACTAAAAGAGGAGTTGCTAAGAGTGATAAAAGAATCTAAAGTTTCTCATTAACTATTGGGTGCACTAAATGACACATTTATAGTTCTAATTCCAAAGCAAAATGATCCATAAAATTTTGACGCTTATGGCCCTATCTCACCATGCAATTCTTTATGCAACATTTCCACAGTAATTTCAGCAAATAGGCTTGAAAATATTTTCCCTAACCTCATCTCAAAAGAGTTGTTTGGCTTTCTTCACAATAGGAAAAATCATGATGTGTTGAGAATAGCACAAGGAGGACTACACATAATAAAAGTCAAGAAATTCAACTATGATGATGAGATTAAACTTAGCTAAGCCTTATAATAAGAAGAGCTAGTTAGATAATGGGATTACTTTGATTCAAATTGGGATGAGATCTTAAGTAGTAAATTAGATTATGGGGTTTCTCTACTTCCTTTGTTATATCAGTTAACGGGTCAATGTCCAATTTCTTCTTTACTAATAGGGGTCTAATGCATAGATGCCCTGCGCGTCCTTTCTTATTCTTGTTGGTTGCAGAAGGTTTAATCAAAATGGTCAATGCATCTAAAAGGGAAGGTGCTATAAAGGGCATTAAAATGAGAAAATAATTTATTTATCCTATTTACTATTTGTGGGTGATGTAGTTTTGTTTGGCATGGGAACAATTAGGGAAATAGAAAGTATAAAAAGATCCTTGAGTTATACAATAAGGAAAAATGGATGTAGGCGAAATACAATAAGGAAAATTGGATGTAGGCGAATGTTCATAAACCCTGAGTGTCCTTCAATGGCCTAGAGGAAGGTTTAGAGAGACAATTTGCTCAAATATTGGTGCAAGGTTAAAATATCTAAAGTTTTTCCTCGAACCCACTAACTACAGATTCAAGGATTGGAATTGGCTCTATAAAAGATTGAAGGAAGGATGACTAATTCATGTGTGGTTATCCAATGGAGCTTTAGTCAAAAAGAAATGTTGGGAAAATATAATAGAAGTTATTTAACTTATTGTAGACAAGAAAAAGAGAAACGGAAGGAATACCATTGCTTGAGAGAAAAAAACTTGTGAAACTAAGAAGAGGGTAGAAGAAAAACCTTTAGCAACAAAAAGTCTATTTGACAAGGATGGAAGGCTTTATGAAAAATGTGATTAAAGAAAAACATATAGCTCTTGGGTCAATGGAGGATTAGGCAAGAATTGCTCCATCCAATAGCATATCCGAAACACAAATGATATAAATAAATAGTATATATGAAAACACAAATTATATAAATGTCACAAAATAGGAAATTGAAGCAAAATACCTCCTCCTTCGCCTTCCCCTGCCCCCCACTACATCTACAAACGATTGGGTGTCCGAAAAGTTCCACCACCTCCACTGATCCAAAGAAGTTGGAGAACGAAATATTTGTGTGTGCCATCATTCTGAATGTCATAGCGGTGGCCGCCCGTTCACCATTATCATGATTAACCACAAGTTTAAATAATAATATACAATGATTTTCATGTAGGCTTGTATAACGTTTCGTACCTGGGCACACGCAAGCTTCGTTAGTAGTTTTCCAATGGCGTTAGGTAAAAGGTGTCTTCAGATATGATAATATTTTTTTCCTGATCATCGCAGTTGCAGTCCTGCTTCACCATGGAAGCCAAAGAATCTGAGTGCCCTAACCTATTTCTCCATGTCACTCCTTCACGCTAACCGAATTTCACCAGGTCGGCTACATCCTACAATTATAGCACATCGAACAAAGATTTGATGTCAACAACCACAGTTCACAAATTCACCAAAAATTAAAATTAAATAAATTAACCTAAGCATACCTACCTTCACCTGTGCCAGCTGGGCTATTTTGGGCAGCCTTCTTCACATCCATTAAACTCAAATCTATGAAAAAAATGGTTAACAAACAGAAAAGAAAGACAAGATATCAAACCCACAATAGGCTATGCTTAAAATGCAGAAGAACAGCAAAAATTATTTTAAAAATGCAGAACATTATTTCCAGGTTTCGTATGTCTTTTGGTGCTCTTCTAGGGTTTGCGCGCCCGCAGACTTCTCATAGTTCACGGTAGACAAGGACAAACCCTGGCGCTGATAATCATCACTCTCTCCGCTTCCCGTCTCGAAATTGAGTTCGTAAATTTCGTACTGGAACCTTGAGGCCTCGAATTGTATATGGTTTCGCCGTCTCCTTTGAACTTGCGAACTAGGTGTTCCAGTTTGGGTCCGTTAAAGCAGCTTCCAGCATCATCCATAATAGATCACGGCCATTCCCCAGCACGTCTGACGCTGTTTAAGCCCCTGTTCCACCAATTTTGAGAATACACATCCACAAATTTAAACAATAATAATACACAGTGATTTTCATGGAAGACTAGTATACAGTTTCATACCTTAACACCTGTAAGCTTCATTACTAATTTCCCACTGGCGTTAGTTAAAAGGGGCCTCCATCTCGCTCGTCCACTCTTACTGTCTGATTCTGTTTAAGCCCCTGTTCCATCAATTCTGAGAATCCCCATCCACAGGTTTAAATAATAATAATTATATACAGTGATTTTCATGCAGGGCTTGTATACCGTTTCATACCTTAACACATGTAAGCTTCATTACTAGTTTCCCATCTCAATCGTCTACTCTGGCCGGATTTCATAAGGTCGGCCAGATCCTACAATCAGACAAGATTTGATGTCAGCTACCACAATTCACAAATTCACAAAAAGGAAATAAATGAACCTATGCATACTTACCTTCACCTGTGCCTGCTCGGCTATTTTGGGCAGTCTTCATTTTCACATCCATTAAATTCAAAGGAATAAAACCATGGACAAATTGGTAATCAAACAGAAAAGAAAAACAATATATCAAACCCACAAGTAGCATGGCCATGCTTAAAATAAAATGCAGCAGAACAGCAAAAATTATTTTAAAAAAGGCAGAACCAAAAAATTCAAAATCTATGGCAGCAACAAGAAGTTACAACCAGAGAACGATGGCAACCGCAAAAATATTTAAAAAATAAAAATAAAACAACCCACCAAAAACCGAAAAACACAGGCAAAATCACACTCTGCTCGCCCATACGCAACCAACGAAAGACTGCTCCATGGGCATCACATCGCATCAGGTTCAGACGAAACCTCTGCGGCCAAACCCTCCCTTCAAATTCAACACAGACTGAATGAAGAGCGCGGGTGATCATATTTGTTTGATTATTTGTGTTTTTTCAAAGTCATTTTGAAAATATTGCCGTTATGGCTTAAAAGACCATGCAATTTATCATCAAATTTAAAAGCACATTAACTTGAGAGGTAAAGAAATGTGTATATGAGGAGCGTTATCGTTTATATTTATAAAAAATTTATTTATTTTTGAAAAATTGCTATGAGTCAATTTATATGTGTAAGTGTAGTTAATGGTAATTGTTTTAACTACTTGTTTTAATAATTATTATTATAGGTTTTTCCACTATTTAAAAAAATATAACATTTAATTAAGAAAAAATAACCAACGTTCATTCTAGATCTAGAATATCAAGGAACTTAGAGCTTAGCACTTTCTTTTTACAAAATTGAAAGTATAAAATGCATAAGGTAATTTTTAAGTTTATTTTCATATATTCCAAAATCTTATAAAATATAAATAAAAGTATTTTTATTTAATTTTTATATTGAGAAAATATAATATTCATTATTTAAAATGCATTGAATGGATTAGTTTAATGTATAATATTTCAAAATTTTCTATAATTAATTATGTATTTTAAAATATATATAGTTTTTTATATGTGGGAAAACTTTATAACAATTTAGTTTGCTAATTACAAATTATGTAATTTTAAAATATATATATATAGTTTTTTATATAGTGGGAAAACTTATAACAATTTAGTTTTCAAATTGGCAGATGGGATAGCCATTAATGAAAGTTGACTCATAGCCACATGCCTTTGAGCCTTCAACCTTTAACATGTTTCATTCCCTCAAAAAATAAAAGCTCTTAACCAAACATAATTACTTTTTAAACATACTCTAAACCCAATTAATATAACTAATAGACAAAATAGTTATTTGGTCATCTGATAGCGCAAATTTTAGTAAGATTGTGTTTTATTATTATCTAAATTACACATTTGAATCCATAAATATATCCAACACCCTAAAAAATATTTGAGGCCCTCAATCTTTATAAATTAAATAACTTGTGATTTAAAAAAATCTCTGTGAGATTTTGAACAAAATTAACTAGAAAAAAAATGTTCAAAACCCCAATTAACTAGAAAAAAAAAATGTCCAAAAACTCATTTCATCTATTAATTAGACTATACTATATATAACTTTTTTATTAAAATTCATAAAATAATAAAATAAACAAAATATGCTAATTTCTAATATTTACACTACACTTTATAAACTAAGAAACTTAATATTGTACCATAAATGGGCCATAGGCAAAATTGAAATGGCAAATAAAATCTAGACATGCATATCTCATGATTGCACGTCAAATGAAATATGTTAAATAATAAAAAAATTCTAATATGATCAAATATTTGACCATTAAACAAAATTTCAAATTTATTTGTTTTCTATAAAGTTTTGTAGTTAAAAAGTTTGACGAGGGACAAAGCAATGTTTTCTAGCAAAATAAAGAAAAATGTAATTTAATTTCCAATTATAACAATCGTGTAATCCATGAGTGGCATACCTTGTGAGTTAGCCACAAGCCAACTGATGGATCATGGAGTATTTTGTCGCTCAATGGAGATATACAAATACAATCCTACTAGAGTTAATACTTTAACAAAGAAGTACATGCTTATAAATGAAAATAGAATGTAACTTTTTTATATTAATTCAATCTTCCACTTAGCCCAAATTGTGAAGTTTATGATGGCTAATCCAACATGCGTGACCATTACATGGTGACCATGGTAATATTTTGTCGCCAGCCAACAATAGTCTGCAAACCCCCTCCTAGAAGTTTTTCGTCTCCACAACGTCTTTCCACTACTTGTTCACAAATAAGTTTTTCATCTCCATAACGTGTTTCCACTACATGTTCACACAACCCACCATGAACTTGTTTCCACTACATGTTCACATAAACTGCCATGCCCATGAACTTTCAATCCAGAGGCCTCAACAATTTATGTTTGCTTAGATTCAATACTAGGATTGTGGCAAAGAGACACACGAGTTCAGTAGAGAGTAGGGACAAACAACATTGTGAGAGATGTTCTAACTAGTTCAAGTATTAGGGAAGATAAGTTAAAGATTCTAAAAGAGATGCAACTACCCTTTTGTTGAGTTGAGGAGAGCTAACACTATCAAATTCCTTGTTCATAATCTAATATCTCATATCGGGCCTACCATGGTCTATTATCTAATAGGGAATTCTTCAGTTCTAATGGTGGGGAAGAAAACACGACCATACTTACATCGCTATGTCTTTTGTGTAGATTCTAGATCCTTTCACCATTGTTATGCTCCCTCGGTGTCTCTCTTGCTTAACTAACTAATCTACACAGGTTTTAGATTCATGGGATTTTGTGAAGAAAAAAAAAATCACCTGTTGGACATGACCCAAAATATGCTTAAGCTCTTTGCATTAGGGGAAACCACTAGTCTTTTTGAATGATTCAATTGCAGGATCTTCCATGCGGGTGTGTACAACAAACACGATGTGGTTTCATTCGACGATCGATTTGCTAGAGATTCCTCAACGCACTTCAACGACGCTTCTGAATATTCTTTGTTGTAATGGAATAGTTCGGACTATCCTCTACTGGACAAGATTACTTGCTCACCACATCGAACTGCAAACATAAATGGAGGGCTCACAAATTGGTTGAAAAAACACATTACAAGAATTAATAACATCAAGCTTCACATTCCAAGAACACTAGCTACTCAATTCTTAAATCTTCTTTATTCCACCCAGTAACGGACATACAACCTTTTTCTGATAAGATTACACTCAATAATGAAATCAAACATGGATTTGGCTCTCCACAAAATGTAGCCCCCAGCTCTTGGTTCGTAAAACCTTAATTTATCTGATCGAGTCACCATAGGGTCTCGGGATTCGATCCCCGAGAGTCCAAAAAAAAACTATTGAGAGGCCCTCCAATCTTTTTCCAGTAGACTAAATGGATCCATTCCTTCGGGGTTATATAACACTAGGTCGTTGAACTATCTTGCCATATACGACAATCAACTAGAGGGGAACATCACTAGCCTTCTACAAGACTGCATCTCACTACAATGCATCCATCTACAAAACAACCTCTTCACGGGCTTCATACCATGTAATATTTGTATTCTCTCCCCATTTAATTACCTTGAGATTTCTCATAAGAAAATCCATGGAAGTATACCCTCTTCCATAGGACAGATGAAGAACCTTACTAATCTTCTCTCATGGATAATAATCTTTGTGGCGTCATTCCTATTGAAATAGGAGTGTTGAGAAAACTGGGAAAGTTGGGTCTAAGCCTAAATATTCTCACTCGAACAGTTCCTCCAGAAATATAAAATTTAATTAATTTGGGGGTTTTAAAAATCAGTGGAAACTCATTGGAAGAAATCATACTAGTAGTTGTTGGTCACCTTCAGGTGTTGGAGAAATTAAATTTGGGTGTAAATGCATTGACATGAAGGATCCCTGGTTCATTGGGGAATTGCAGACTATTAGGCGAATTGTACCTAGCCAGAAATAAACTAAGCATGACCAATCCAATGGAATTGGGAAAGCTTGCAAAAAATCTCATATATGGGTTAGATCTAAGTTGGAACAATTCTTCAGGACCTCTTCCTCCTAATATAGGAAGCTTGACGTTCCTTGAATCCTTGGACATCTCCCATAATGACTTATTTGGTCAAATTCCTCAGTCTTTCCTAGACATGAGCAGTCTGGATCATTTCAATTTCTCTTTCAACAAATTTACAAGGAGCATTCCTTCATTGAGGTTTACAAGGTTTGCATAATGCATATGAGGGGAATCTAGGCCTTTGTGGACCTTTGACAACAAAGAATTGTTCTAATGCAAAAGTTGCATGTAATAAGAAAAGAATAAGCTCAATAGGAATGGTGGGGATTACCATCACTTGTTTTGGGACCATGACCATTTTCAACCTTTGCGTTCATGTACATGATAAAAATATCAAGTTCGAGGAAGGAACGCCATAAAAATGAGGGTGCTACGACCACATGTATTAATTTGAGAGATGGGTGAGGTATAATAAAATACAGAGATATAGTAGAAGCTACTAAGAACTTCAACAATGATTATGTCATTGGGTTTGGCACATCTGAGATGGTGTACAAGGCAGTCATTGCAGGACTAAACAAAATCCTTGTGGCCATGTGCTTAAAACTAGCAAATAATTGCATGGACGATAATGGATATCATAGTCTAATGCACGAGATCGAATATTTGAAGCATGCCCATCACAGGAACATCTTGCGTCATCGAGACCTGATAACTGAGCATGATGGATGGAATGAGGTAACAGTTCTTGTGTGTGACTACATGGATCTTGTGGGAATATCTGGGTAGTGCATCAAAACATCCTAATCAGGTTTTCCTAGATCATAAGGTCTTGCGATTTGATCAATGGATTCCTGGATCCCCTAGAGTCCACTAGAAAACCTCGCTCCAAAGCAACAACTCCAACAATTTAAAGCTCTTCCAATGCGTTTTTCGTGTAGTGATATTTTGCTCCTTCTTGAATAACAACGCTCCATCATGTAGCGCTAAACCCAGGATTGACATGAAAAAATTCTATCTGGTGATGATCAACACTCAGAGCATGGTTCTTTATTCCATGCCATAAAATTCGATCCACACTTCTAACAGGTTTCCACAAGTTACAGCCTCATTGCAAAAGCTTCCTTCACACTCTTAAATGTTGAATTCTGAGAAACAATGGTGAGGTGGTGCAGGTCCTTCCATAGTGAAATAATTAAGGCAGTAATAAAGTTTGAAGATTCCACCCAAGTCCTCTTCAGAATTTCTTTGAGTAGTTATGCTTCAGGTCGACCTATGTGTGAATGACTCTAGGATTACAAAGTCGCGACATAGTTAGAAAATGGTGATAGAGAAGTGACGTGTCACATTTTCAATGGATAAAGGAGGATGAAAATGCAGCTTTGTGATTGGTTGGGGTGAACAGTGTTTGCTCACTCCAACCTCGTAGAGAAAACGCCTTTCGGCATAATTAACTAACATGGCACAATATCTTACATGGCATCATTAGTGGATCATCAAGGTGAATGCATGTGTCTTAGCTAAGTTGAATATTAAGAGGAAATACTTGCAGGGTTGGCTCCAGGACAAGGCTCCAAAATGAGCAGGGACGTGGTCGTTGAAGATCTAGTGGCACGACCCTACAAGAACCTCTAGAATTAACATTTAGGGTTTCATCTTTTTTGTTACACATCTCTGGTTCGAAACAAATAAAGTGAAAAAAAGGTTTTCTTTAGCTTAAGGATATTTAGTGTGTGGCCTCTTCTCAAAATGGAAATAAAATCAATAGTAAATGTTAAAAATAGCAACGAAACCTCGTGTTTTGTGGAAATAAATCATTTGGGTCAAGTCAAAATTGCTTCAACAAACAAAACATGGAAGTGGATTTGGGTAAATACAAAGAAATATTGAGGCATTTATATTATTATTGTTAGGTCGGCTGGATTATATTGTGACTCCTTAGACTCCTATATATAGAAAGGAGTTTTGTCATTTGAGTCATCCAATAATTGTTCATTTATGTAATGTAAAGGAGGTTTCCCCCTCGAAGAGGTTGAATTCTAAGGCATTGATCTATCTTTTCTTGAGATGGTTTCATAACATTTGGTATCAAAGCTTTGGATTCTAGGGTTTCGCTGCTCTAAACAGGTCATCGTGGCATTTTTGCTATAACTTTTTTTCTTTTTTTCTTTTTTCTTTTTTTCTTTTTTTCTTTTTTTTTTTTTTTTTTTTTTTTTTTTTTTTTTTTTGTTTTTTTTTTTTTTTTTTTTTTTTTTTCCTGGATGTTTCAGAAGCTAAAAAAAAAAAACCCATTTGAGAAGAAATCACGCTGAATCTCGGGTCCAAATTTCAGAGCTATTCATGCTATATTTGCATAGATATGATATGAGGAGGCTGGTCTTCTTGTAGACTCCTGAATTTCATTCCAAACAGGTCATCGTGGCATTTTCGCTATAACTTTTTCTGCGATGTTTCAAAAGCTAAAAAAAAACTCATTTGAGAAGAAATCACACTGAATCTCAGGTCTGAATTTCAGATCTGTTCGCACTATATTTGCGAAGATATGACCTTAGGAAGTTGGTCTTCTTGCAGACTCTTGAATTTTATTCCAAACAGGTGACCTGAGGAAAATCGTCATAACTTTCTCTCTGAGCATCTGATTGAAATTTCGTAAGAAAGTATAGAAAGAGGACGGACTGTAGTTTCTTGTATATATTTTTCAGAGCCAAAGGTCGAAACAGTGACTCGTGGCACGTCGTACAAGTTCGCTCTATTGAACTAGTCTATAATCAGGTCACTGTGGGAGATTTTGCATAACTATTCCTTGGAGAATCCAATTTGGATCAGATTGGCGGCATTGGAAAGAGGACACAGAGGGCTACTGTAGGTCGCAATTTCAGAACTGAATGATCTGAAAGTACAGAGATACATCAGAGGCAATATTGAGCTCCTACAAAGTGAAAAAGGGTGTGTAGATTCTTTTAAATTTCTGCTTAAGATTGGTTTCAAAATTTATTTTGAAGGAATTCAAAGGGCATAGTAGAACATTATTATCGGTAACAGATGCCCCGAGGAAAGAAAATGCAAACACCTAGTAAGGAACCTGAAAGCCCTAGCATGACTCATGAAGAAGAGGAAGAAATGCTACATGATATATCAAAATTACAAGAACAAGTGCAACAAATGTCACTCTCACAAAAGCTAACAGAAGCTAAGATAAATGGCATGGAATCTAAGATAAAGGGCGTGGAAGCTAAGATGGACGATTGGAAGATAGATTTGAAGATAGACATGGAAGATTTGAAGACAGATTTGAAGACAGACATGGACGATTTGAAGAAATATGAATAAGTTGCTACAAGAAAAGGTCACTAAGGGTGAAAGGGTAGTAAAGGAAACTCATGATGAGAACAAAAGAAATGTTAATCATGATTCCATAGACTCTAATGTTGGATCAAAGACCCACCATATTCCAAGAATCGATATGAGGAAGTTTGATGGCAAGGATCACGCAACATGGATATTACAGATGGAGCAATTTTTCGATCTCAATAATGTGCAAAACACACAAAAGGTACGTATGGCAACTTTATATTTGGAACCAAATCAGTTTTGTATGGTATCAATGGCTTTGCTCTCGTAAACAATTTATCACTTGGGCAATTTTTACGGAAGAATTGATAGCACATTATGAGGATACAAAAAGCAACACTTTTTTTTAGTCAATTGATAAGTCTCAAACAAAAGGTTTCAATAATGGAGCACATTTAGGAGTTCCAAAAATTTAACATAAGGGTAACAGATATTCCAGAGGAGCATATGATTGATGTGTTCATAGGGTCTTTAAAGGATAATATCCAACATGATGTTCGCCTTTGGGAACCTGATTCATTAGAGAAGGCATTCAGGTTAGCAGAAAAATAGAAAGCAAATTATGGAACCAGGAAGCATACCACTCAAACTATAAAAGCGACAAGTTTGTTGCCCCTAGTCTTCCACAACCTATAAGGTTTACACCACAACAATTGGAAGAAAAAAGAGCAAAAGGGATTTGTTACAGTGTGATAGCAAATACACTAAAGGTCATAAGTGTGCTGAGAAGAAATTATTCTACATAGATTGTGAAGAGGAAGAAGAAAAGGAGCAAGAAAGGTCAACAGAAGAGGATATACTCCAAGAACTAAGCCTAGATAAAGAAGAAATGTATCCGACCATATCTTGTAATGCATTGGCTGGAATTACCACTCCTCAAACCATCAA
>APFE031263704.1:0-14171 GCA_000404065.3 Pinus taeda | reverse complement strand
ATTTATGTAATGTAAAGGAGGTTGCCCCCTCGAAGAGGCTGAATTCTAAGGTGTTGATCTATCTTTTCTATCTTTTCTTGAGCTGGTTTCATAACATAATCAGATCTGTATGTCCAAGAACTGATGAAGGAGAGGAAAAGGTTGGAAATTTTGAAAGCCAAAGAACAGGAAAGGGACTGAAAAATTTCAGAGATCACATTTGCAAATCGATGTTTAATGGAAGGTAATGGAATTATAAAAGAACATGTAACAATGTTAGGATCTAGAGAAAGGAAAACAAGAGTGGCAAAACATGAAGATAGTGTGGCAATCCATGAAAGAATCAATAGCGGTGAACAAGGATGTGATAATTTCTAAATTAACTCCGGTAAACACACAAGTATCTCAACAAGCAAACCTTTCAAAAGAGAAGACAAAAAAGAACAATAGGAAAGACAATACAAAAGAAATAAAAGCTATACAGTGAGGACGTTAATGGTTACATAAGGACAGGGGAAGAAGAATATGTAAGTGCTCATAGAGCATAGGAAAGAGAACACAAAGAAATAATGGATAGGGAAATAAACCTTATTATCAAGGGAATAAGAGATTAAGGGAAGAATGAAAGCCCTCTCAATTTAACAAGGGAATTTATGAAAGAGAAACTACATTGGAAAGGGGAATTTTTCCAAGCAATGAGAGTGGGAAATATATGTGCAGAGAGGCATCGACCCATAAAAGTCATCATGGAAAGCATGCAAGACAAACACCATCTCTTAAGCGAAAAGAAACTCTTGAAAGGCTCACATTTCTTCCTAGATGAAGATTTAACCAACAAACAACAAGAGGAGAGAAGGGAAGAAGTGGAGAAAATTATAACAGCAAGAAATGAAGGGAAAATGGCATGGTTGTACAATGGTAAAGCAATTATTGCAGTGCTTGGGCCTAATGGAAAATAGGGCAACAAGTTGACAGTAAAGAAAAAATAGAGAATTCTATAATAGGGAGGAAAACACAAGATCAACATGGATGAAAATGAGTGAAGACTCAAATTTGAGTCTTATGTGTCAAACCGTGTAGTAGTTTAATCCTACCCAGGTCTACCTAACTCTAGTTTGTTGGAATTATAGAGGTTACCCTTGGAGGAGGGGACATGGGTTAGGGCCTATTGCGAAAGGTAGAGACATAATTTGTCTCACGTAAACTCATGAACATGATGGTTGCAAAACTCCTATGTTTGATGGTTATTTGAAGTTAGCAGTTTGGAACAAGGCAGCGAAAAATGGCAAAGGGTATGGGGGAATACTAGTTTTAGTGAAAGAAAAAGAAGGTTGTCACATTCAGTTAATTAAAGAATATGCAAATAGACATTATTTATGGCTCAAAATACTAGAGAATGAGAATCACATTATAATCGTGGTGTGTTATTTTTCCCCTCAAGTCTCAAAAACTTACAAAAACAAGGGTTAGACAACAGGGATCCATATGCAACTTTAGAGCAAGATACTGTCATGTATTCTCAGTAGGGAGAAGTTCTTTAGTGGGAGATTTCAATGCTAGAACAAAAAATCAACAAGTTATTATTCTTTATTGCAAAGAGGATCACAACCCTATTTGGCTCATTGGAGAGGGGAATCCCCAATGTTTGAGATGATGAGAAAATGACAAAGTTAGTAATCATTTTGGATAGGAGTTGTTTATGGTGTGTGGTGCTTTCAACGTAATTATTTGCAATGATCTAGATAGATGGAAAAGGTCCAGGAACTTCACTTGTAACACATACAATGGGGCAAGTGTTGTTGACTATGTGATTTGTTCACATAGCTTAATAGAAAAGATATATGAAGTTAAGATTGGAGAGCATATTTGGGACTTAAAATCAAACCATAACCATATTAATATAGAGTTATCATGGCTAGAAGAAAGGCAACAGAGGAGGAAAACCCAGTGTTCTCGGCAATCACTATCAAGGGGGGGAATTATTCTAACATAAGAAAATTGTACCATCTTCAAGACAGATCCCCATCCAATGCAAATTGATGGAAGTGGCGAAAAGAACAATCCTAAATTTTGTACGAGACCTGGCCCTTTTCGAGTCTATATAATGAAAATGCTACCCATTTCTTAAAAAAAAAATGGATACATTAACAATCCTTCCAACTATACAACCATTATGATCAATCATTTGTTTGCAAAGCTTTTCAGCAACAAGGTAAAAAATAGAATTAGTAAGTGGGTCATGGTATCACGCTAGGACACATTATTGAAAAGGTTTGGGGGGGGAAAAAAGAAGTATTTTGCTACTTTGTTAACTTCAAAAAGGCATTTGACACAGTCCCTAGAGATAAGTTGTGGTGTAGAATGGAAGAACTTGAAAGTCCTTTGCATTATAGAGATGTTGTCCATAGGCTCTATGAAGAGGTGAAAGTTAAAATTAGAACTTCAACATGAACTTTAGAAAGATTTAGAAGTGACATTGGAGTAAAGCAAGGTTTTCCTTTACCCCTACTCCTTTTTGTTTATATATTAATAAATTGGAAGAGTGGCTAAATCTGCGAGGTGGAGATGGTATTTAGTTGGGGGAGTTCGAGATAAATCTTCTTTTATATGTTGATGATATTGTATTGATTGCTAAATCGACCCATGGATTACAGATGCACCTATATGCCTTTGTAGAGCAATGGGGATGCAAATCAATACTAGCAAGATGAAAATAATGATTTTATCTAATAAAAGGAAGCACAACCACTATGTGTTCTTCTTTGAAGACAACATTCTTGAAGAAGTAAGTGAGTACAAGTACCCCATGATTGATTTCAAAAACGAACTTAATTGGGAGGACTGCAAAAATAAGAGAATTTTAGGAGGGTGGAAAGCATTATATGCTCTTCAAAACAGATGTAGAGAGGTAGAGTTATGGGATTGGAAAACGGTTAAGGTGCTTTTTGGACTCCTAGTTTGTCTAGTGATGTTATATGTGTGTGAATTCAGGGTTAGCAACATCCCCATCTCAAAATGGAAACAAATTGAGAAAATCCAAAAACGCATGATCATGAGCAAGTTCAAAATAAAAAGTTTGGTTCCTTATGAGAAAATGTTGAGTGAAACAGGAGAAACTCCCATCAAAGCAATTGTTATGGTGCGACTCATAAGATATATAAAAATAATTAAGCAAATGGGAGTAGGTAGATGGGAGTAGGTAGATGGTTTGATGTTATCTGAAGGCATGAGTGAATAAAGAAAGCATGGACGTGACAAAACTATAGATGTATACACAAAATGGAATACCTACCTCAATGCTTGTCCTACTAATAGCAAAGAGGTAAAGAATTTTGTTATGGATAAGTTTCGTAAACGTGTTTGGGGGAAAAGAGTTGGGAAGGAATAAGAAGTACTGCGTTGAGGATTTCAACCCCTAGGTATGATCTCTAACAAAAAGAGTACATTGGAGCTAGAATTCCATGGAGGGAAAAGGTTCTTATTGCTCAATTAAGAACCAACTTGCATCAACTTCAGTGTGAAACTAGATGGTAGAAAATGACTAAAAAGGCCTGGGAAGAAAGGGTGTGTACATTTTGCACGTAGGGGCAGTGGAATCCAAAAAAAAAAAAACATTTTGGAATGTGATGCATTTAGAGACATCAGGGAAAGGTGTGGAAATATGTTAGCATTTATTCCTTGTCATTATCATTTCAATGAGGGGACTATTAGAAGGTCAGGCCAGCTCATCATCAATTTGAATAAGAAAAGGATTGAATTGACAAAGGTGAAAAGCAAGGAACTGGTGGTCCCATAGACTATTTTTTAGTCTCATGGACGTTAAAATATCATTTCATTTATTTATAGTCATATCACTTTCTTGCATACCAAGGATTTTGTCATCTAGGGACCAACCAGACCTAGAAGAAGGAGAGTGGGTTTTTATCATTTAATGGTAAGAACTATAATTTATCGCTAACCAATCTTATACTAATTGACTTAGGTTAGTCTTCGTAGTGCTAAATATTCTTTTGATGATAAGAAATATTTAGATCTGTGAGGCATCACTTTTTAAATTACAAAACATAAATAAATTGGAACTTTATTTGAACTTTATGGTTCTAAGCAATTTAATTTATTTAATGATTTTATATATGATATTTTCTTTATATTGCAGATGTATGAGCACGGTCACATTTGCTACTGCTTTAAAAAGGAAATAAGATAAGATTATTAGGTTTCTTGGTGGGCACTTAAGGCATGGTGAAAATGGCTTGTGTTTTTAGATATGTTATCAAAAGTTCGTTTTCCAAGATGTTAAGTAAGTGATTTACATAATATCAAAGGCACATTTGGAATTTTATTCTTAATGTTTTAACTAAAGAATATTATTTGATTACTTGGAGATTGAAGGATTGAAGCATAAATTATCAATAAATTCAGTTACAATTCAAGCTTTGGTCAATCAGACTGGCAGGTTTGATCATACATGTTATGTTCATTGTTGTCAAATATCCAAATGTCTTCACTTATAACACCTTTAAATTTCATCAAATTTGTTCTAATATGAATCTCTTGGGATATTAAAGCACCCCGCTATTGACAGTCCATGGGTTCAACTCTCATAAACGCTCTCGCGGTTAGGCTCCATGGTTGAGCCAACAGGAAGTGATCCCTTCGAGTGGATATGTCTGGAATATCATTTTCGTGGACATATTGTTCACCAATTTACGGAGTCTGTGAGCCACATTAAAAAATAATAAAATATTAATATCTTAGGACTTACAAAAAGTGTAGGGAAGGATTACATTTGATTATGAATCACAAACTTCAAAGCTTGATTATATTTGTTGGAGCCTAAGATTCTTTGATATTTATAATACATGGATTATTTTTGTAGGCTTATTTTGTTAGGTAAAGTCATAATAAAGTTCATTTTGGGATGAAATGAATCGAGAGAAATGATTTGAACCATTGTAATGTATGATTTGTTAAGAGTTTGTAACACATTCCCTTGTCTAACGAGAGGTGGTTACTATGCTCACCCGACCCAAAGATAACTATACTGCAAATAGTTGACTTACACTGAAAGGGTGACAAAAATGGTTCATAGTTACATGAGTAATGAGTCTATCATTAGCTTTTATTAAGGGCTAACCAAATTTAATGAGTTTTTTTTGTAATTATTAAAAAGCTACAAACAACTAGCCTACAATGGATGGATGCAAATGTCTGATTTTAGAGCTGGGGGAATTAGAAACAAGTGTACAACTAAAGGATTGTGATATGTGATTATTCCAATGAAGTCATAAATCTTATTATTCCTTTGAGTATTTATGCTCTAAAAGATGAGTAAACTATTTTTTGCAGCAGAAGAAATGACCAGAGATTAGCTTACTCTATAGGTTATGCCATTTACCACTATAGTTGCCATTTTCATACTCTCTTTTACTTGTATGGTTAAGGCTAACACAACTAGGAAATGTTTCCTATAAGGATTGCATAAATTCATTAGAGAAGCCAATCTTTTGTATCATCTCATTTCTCAATTGTATTAGATGTATATAAACAAGTTAGGAGTCAATCATTATTGTGAAGCATAATCTCCCTAATGATTGCACTATAAACATGGCATGTTTGAAGGTAGAAGATTCTGAATGGAAAATGAAATAGAGGATTGGAAAAAAAACACAATTTCCAATATTCCAAGTTTTGGCAACATATTGTGCTGTACAACAACCCCTCATTTCATACAAATCTTTATACAAAATCTTAATATGAAATGGGTCCCTTGAAAAATAAACTTAGTTAGATGTGTGAATAAAATGGTATGTACCTCATCAAAATAAAGATCCTTATTCAAAGCCCTGAAGTAAATAAATCATTTTATAGAACCTTTTAAATAAGAAATAAAGTGTTCCTTTATAATATTAAAAAACCATTCTACATTGCAATAAAGCGACCGGAGATCGCATATTGCAATATTAAGGGAAACACACACAAAAACAAAGCCTCACCCAATTCTCTGATCCGAAAAGGTAATCACGATCGGTAATCGGGAAAAACAAATGCCAGACACACAATAAAGCAAACCCCTCAATTCCTCCGATGCGATAAAGTGAATCGCAATCGGCAACTTGGCCATGTCAATAATAAAGGGATATATGAGAAAAGCCTAATCAAAAACTCCCGATGCGATAAATCTAATCGCAATCGGCAATCGGCGAAGTTACGTGACAAAGATATAAAAGCTCAAGCCAAATTATGATTGCGATCTATTAATTGGGCACACATCTCGAAAAGCAAATATACATTAAAAAGGTTTGCATGCATGATATTGTATCACCTTTCGGTGATCGAAGATATTTGAAGCAAGTCCTAAAACCCTTCCCTTTGACACTCCCGATCACCGATTTGCGATTTATTGCCGATCGCTGATCAATAAAATCTAAGGCACGCTTGAAATAATCATTTGGCATATGAGCGACGTGATGGGAATTTATGATGTCATTTACCATGATTAACAGTTTAAACGGCTATTCAAGACTGCAGTTAAGGATGGATATTTCAAAAGATTTTATCCGTGGTAATCCTTAACCATATTTTATCTATCATATGCCAATCGACGCAATTCTATTCATTATCATATTGGCTTGTAGTAGCACTCTCTATATTGTTGAAATTTAGTACTGGAGGACAGGTGGTTCCCTAAGGCTTTGATCTTTGGCCTAGGGAAAAGTGTCCAAAAGAATTTAATTTTTTCTCCTAAAGTGACTTTATAATTTTTATAAAGTCAAATCTAATTTAAAAGTGACTTTAAGTGATAAAGTTACTAAAGTCTAATTTTAAAGTGACTTTAATAAAGTCAATGTAAAATTAGAAAGGAAAAGTGACTTTGGAAATAAATGATTAAGTGTGTCTTTATTAAAGTGGGGTGAATTAAAAAATAGAAAGTGAGATTTAAATGAGCATTGAATCTCAGCCCTAGATCTCAATCTATTTCAGCCATTGGATTTAGGGATTTCCCAAAAGTCACTTAGGGTTAGATTAAAGGAGGAAAATGAGGAAAAGGTCATTCATTCTTTCATGAGCAGATTGAGAGAATGAGAGCGAGAGAGCAAGAGAGATTTCTGGATAGGGAGGAGAAGGAGGTAGCAGCTTGGCACACATTCCAAGGCATCATTTTAGCAAGTCCGTACAACTGAGTTAGCACACAGTGAAAAGCAGATATTGGGCATGATTTTCTAGAAATCCGTACAAGTGCACAGAAATCGAGGAGCAGAAATCCGTATAACAAGTGGTTTTACCTTGGCACGCATTTCAAGGCAGAACTATATAGCTGTACTGCTATTTTTTTGCACAGAAATCGAGGAAACTGTACATCAGCATTTATGGCAGCTTGCACGCTTTTCAGGCAATCCGTACAACAACATTTAAGGCTGAAATTTGGGCACAAAAATCGAGGAGGTCATACAACATTTATTGATGTTTTGTTTTGTTGTTTGCAAGTTTTTCCAATTCGCTGTGAGGCACGGAAAACAAGATAAGTTGTAAAAGTTTGCTCGCTGATTTTTCGCTGAATATTTCTCTCACTGTAAAAAGCATTTTCCATAAATAAGAAGGAGCTTTCGAACTGGTTCTCCCCAAGAGTTGTAGAGGGTTTTTCAGGTCACCTTGACCAAAAATCATTGTGTTTAAATGTGTTGAATGGTTGTTTGTATGTGCTGATATTTATTTATGCATTTTCCAACATTCTGTAAAATTTTCAGAATTTGTGTTTTCAGCAAAAATTATTTTTCAGTTGTTGAATGTATGGATATGGGAAAGGACATTTAACTATTTTGGAGAAATAAGGTGAAACTGAAAACCGGGGTGGGAAATTAGAAATTTCTACATATATCACGGTTTGCAACTGTTTGTGCAGAATTCTTCTGAAACCAGAAATCCAGAGAAAATGGGGAAGAAATCAAAGAAGCCCACAATAGCAGCTCCTCCAGTCAAATATCCCGGACCAAGCAAGAAAGGATTAATCTCAGATACGATGTGCCTTGGTCTAGGAAACACTAGTTGGGAGAGCATTTACAATCTAATAGAAGCAGAGGAGCCTGAGGAATGATCAGAGGAAGCCAAAGCTGATTCAACTAACAAATCAGAAGGATCTCTTAAAGAATTGGCTTGTTCTTATCTTCACAGAATAGCAGCGTGAGCTAAAATCCTCCCATATACTGACTTAGTAAGATGGGTGGTGGAAAAAATTCCAGTCTCGGACAGAACCTTTTACACAACTGATGGAAGGATATTTGGCTCATTCCAGCCTGAGGATATCAAGAAGATGTACCACTTACCTCAACCTGAGAAGCGATACAACAAGGCGTTCTTAGAAGCGTTTGCGAAGGAAAATGATTCAGAGTCAGCCTTGATAAAGCAATGGAGGCATTTCCATGAAAAGCACAAGCACGAGTCATTAGGTAAGTACTTTGTTGACTCATTGGCTTCCACTTATTGTTATGTTGGGGCTATGATGTGTAGGATGTGGGGAATACATGATTCTACCAAATTCACCATAGAAATGGTCCCCCTAATGGAAGTTGCAATCAATGGTTATGTGATGGATTGGGCAAATATTTTGTCCAATAAACTAGCCACAACAATTTTAGAGTACAGAACAAATGCGCATAAAACTTCTCGGATTATTCCCCCTTTCTATTACAGTGCGTATATTATGGATAATATTTGCTTTAATTCTGAATATCCAATACTCGGATGGAGATGGACTCCCCAAGACCCGAACCCAATCCATATTTACCACCAGTAGTTATGGAAGGCGCATTACAAAAATCATCTGTATAAAATTTGCGATGGTTTTATTCTCCCCGTATATTATTCTATTTTTAAAAAACGCGTCCCAAAGATATCCTCAAAAGTAGAAATTGACTTGATAGCAGTAAGCAATTGGTTCAGGGAGGAGAAATTTACTTATATAAGGCTTTTTGGTAGCCTTACTAAACCCCATGTTCTTCTCCTGTATATGCCTGATAAATTGTTAGCTCGGGAATTGGCTTATCAAATAATAGTGGAAGGGACATCCAGAACCCTTAAGGATTCAAAGAAACACATGTGGCCAATCTTCCCTTTACGGTGCGACATTTTCACTCTACATGACTACAAGCATGCATAGAAGGAGACATAAAAGATGTTAATGCTAAATCTTGCTATAATTTCTAACAGGCCATACGATCCAAGACAGGTTGCTTATAATGTCACATCTCAAGCCAAGTCAAGCGAAACTAAACAACAAGTTGTTGATAAAGCTCCTGCAGTGGAAAAAGTTCATGAGAAAGAAAAAACACCATAGCAAGAGCAAGAACAAGAAAAGGGCAGTGAACTTATTGGTTCAAACATTCATATTGATCCCAAACTACTCAAAGAGTGGCAACAGTTTGACTCAATTATCAGTAATATTGAGAGCTTGCAGGGATTTAACATACCTGAAGTAACTACTGGAAAGAAGACAACGACTAATACAGTTCCAACTGAAGGAACTAGCGGCCCACCCATGACTCAGAAGGATGTCGAAATGATTCTAGAGAACCCTTCCGATGAGATTGTTCTGCATGTAGAAACAATACCACCCTTAGATGTCCTCTACAGCCCTAAGCATAGGGTTGTAATAAAGAGACAAAGGAAAAAGAGAAAACTTGATCAATCTTCTCTTTTACCTACACAGATGGATATAACTAATGTGGTATGGAGAGAGGAAGTCAACCCTTCCGAAGATCTTACTAAACTCTCTCAGTATGCCGGGGCATATAGAACAACTCCTGTGGACAAGGCATCGGAAGTCAACAATTTGCTTAAAGAGAAGGATCAAGTGATTATCTCATTGGAGACACAGCTCCATGAAAAACAGCAGAGGACGGAGCAGTTAGAGCAACAGTTAGTAGCATAAAAGCAGTCAAACGACCAATTAAACGAGCAATTGCTCAAAGAGAAACAGAGGATAGATCAACATGCAGTCCATAAGCAAAAAGAACTATCTCAAGCATTAAACAAGCTAAAGACAATGAATGAACAATTGAGCAAATCGAAAGATGAACAGATCGCTCAACTGTCATTGCAAATAGAAAGGTTCAAAGAGTTTCCTCAAGTGGAGGAATTGAAATCAGAGGCTCTCCAAATGACTAAAGCGCTATTACTCAGTTGAGCTTGTTATGTAATAATATTTCTCTTGTTCCTCCCTTCTGTGAAATTTCCTCGTCTATGATTGATAAGTCAGTTGACGCAAGACAAAAATTGGAGCAGGCAGATGAAACACTAACAGAGTTTCTCTCCTGGCAAGAAGCCAAGGGCGGACAAGCCACAAATCTACCCCAAATTCTGGAATCACACAAGGAAATCCTGTTCCTTGAGTGGCAATCTCAACTGATGAAAGCAAAAAGGGCAACATTGAGATGTAGATCGACGACTAATAATCTAGTGGAATTGATTAATAATACTATTTATTTGTCAAATTTAATTTCAGAATGTACTCCAGGAAAATTGCCATCAGTCAAAGCATTGGAGAAAATATGAAAACAGGAGATGGAAAAGAGGGAGAGATTGATCGTGGGCATTCAAACTTTAACATGGGAAACCTTTTGGTTCTTCCTTGTTAAACCATATAGTCAAAGGATAGCGATCAAATGCATAACCGATACAATCGGTTACATGATTCCTGAAATTACTGATGCCAAATATACTGCCCAGCTACATTCGCGTATGAGTCATCCTCCAGAACTACAACCGATGCTCGCCATGTGCCAGCTCAAGCCAAAAGATAGTCAGCCGAAACAATGAACCATTCTTACCGATTGCAAGCATGTCTATTTCGGGGAGATTTTCATATATTTGTGATTTGGTTACACCACCTCACAACATTTTTATTTCATAGTTAGTTAGTTTAGATGGTATTTATAGACCCTTTCATGTTTTTAGAAAGGGTCCTAAAATTTTGTATTAAGACTTGGATTGGAAGTTGCACTATTGTGCTCTTCTAATATATATATATATATATATATATATTTATTTATTTATTTTTATGAAATTGGACCTGAATTTTGAGATTTTAATGAAGAGTACTTTTGTCTGATATGCACTACTGCTTCCTATAAAATTATTTCCAAGTTAGAAAGCGGGATCCAAATGCAATTCATGTCAAAGGGGATTCAAACACATATGGTACTATTATCTATGTTTTGCTTCATTCTTTTATGTGAACTAGCATTCATTCATTTTGCTATTATTGATGTATGTATAAGCTCTTACAACAATCTCTTTTACTTATCACTATTGAATGTTCAATATTTGTTATTTTTCATCTATATATGTGTCAATGATATATAAAGATTAGTGCAATAATGTTTTAATTATTGCTTTGTTCAACTATTTGAACAAAGTAATTATCATATGAATGAATATTTTTGTTTAAAAGTACAGTCATCTACATGCCTACTTGTCAATAAGAACCATTAAGAGTTGCACTAAAACAGAGACTTCCCGGGATAGATTAGTTAATTACATTATTGCATTTTAGAATAAATCTTTCATCATTTTCCATTAGATATAAGTAAATTAAACATTTATCCATCCCATTCATAAATCATTGGGAAACTGGTCCCGTTATATCCAGTCGGAGCCACTACACCAAATGGAAAAGGAGTTGCCTTTAAGGTCCGGACCGGGTGGTTTTCCTCGATGTTGATGCAGTGATTTTCGAGGCATCAACAGAACATTAAAGAAATACCCTTACACAACAAACATATATAGTAGTGAAGAGTGTAAATGGTTTAGCAAACAACAAATAAGGCGCCTAAGGTATTTTTCTAAATGCAACTATTAGAAGGAAACAAGAATTAAAAATTGTGACTTTCATTGAATCATGTCCACTTTCTTACAACAACAAAAAATGGATCCCTAAATTGGGAAAATGGACACAATGAAGTAAACCACAAATTCTAGGGAATCTGATTCAGATTGGTGATTTTTGGCTCCAATGAGATTTTGGTGTGACTATGCCAAGAATTGATTATGGTAACTATGGATAGTATTCATATTAATGTGGAAACATTAGAACAAAATCCTCAACAAGGAATATATCATTATTACTTAGTAGGCTTTGATTTAAGAAGGCATCGCGACCTATATAGTACAAATCACACCTATAAGTGATGTTAGTACCAGAGTGTAGGAGAATGCTAACTCAAAGACTTTCACCCCAAAGCCAACTTTGGTATTGGAAAAGTTTTTGGTGTGTGTAACTTACCACTTTGGCACTTTGTCGTTTTTCACTTTCACTCATTTCTACCTTCGTATTCTGACTAGTGGGTACTTAAGTACTTCAATAGTGAGGCACATTGTTATTTTATAACTTATGCTCTTTTTTCACTCATAGATTTAATATTCTTGTATTTCAAGTTTTCAACACTATCGAATGTGCAATTACTTCTAAGATACTTCTATAATATGCTTGTGCACCTTTGGAACTTTTAATATCTTGAAGTTCATTTGTAATCATAATACTTTTGTAAGCTGATGTGTTCTCACTTTTATCAATTGTCATCATGGTACTTGGCCACTGAAAATATTTACTCCTAATTCCACCTTTTGTTTTGTGTGGTTAACCTTCTACATGTTGCAAGTTGATTATGGGAGCAAGGAATGAAGATTCTTATGCATGGTTGTAGTCTTTTCTTCCCACAGTTTCCATAGACTTAAGGTTATTACCTTTGTAAATATTTACTTTTGATGGAGTAATATGCTACAATTTGATGTTCACAAAGGTTGTAGTTATCATTAAAACAATTATGATAGGTCACGTTAGTAACAAGTTAGTGGACTTGGTTTAAAAAGAAGAAATGTTGCATGCATCCAATGCATAGCTTTGATGTGACAAGCCCCCCATTATATTAAACTACCTACATAACCTATATAAACTATAGTACACACAACATCCTACCTAGTCATATATTGATTTCCATAGTTGCACGTAGGATGGATTATTCTTTCATATGGTATCAATCTGCATTGTTTGGGTTCCACACGAGTATTTTGGTACAATAACAAAACAACCAAGTATATATACATTGATTCACTTGTAGCCCAATATATAGATATAACAATATAGATATCATTTTTAATGACTATGAGGCATCCTTGTGGCATGCATAGCTAGTGCTAATTCATAGTTTTGATCAATGTTCCTATAATATTGTGAACCTAACATGTAGGATTTCACACACGCACACACACACACATATGTATGTATGTATGTACATGTGTATATATAGCCAATATATACCACCGCGACACTTGGTTTTCTACCCAGTCACTCGGCTTGACTCCATGCTCATAACCTATAGGAACTATGAGTTAACACCATTCGTTTAGTAGTGCAAACAAAGCTAGCAAGAGCTCACACAAGAGCATACTTATTCAACAGAGATATGATTTATGAACTACAACATTCCCTTATGACACACAAAAATATATTAATCCAAGCACATAATCTTGTTAAGTATCCATAGTCACCTTTAATGTTAAGATTAACCGGACTCAAGAATCCATACACATATAAGGTTAATGGTTTCAGTTCTTAGGTTTGCATTGTGTTCTTTCAGTTATACGAGGACATTGTTACACGTCATTTTGTCACATTAGGCAAATGATCGTCGGTTTGCATCTTTCACTATCCATCAAAGTGTTCAAATGCATCCCATTGCAAGGTTACAACCGAAACAATCCCAAAGATAAAGAAATTCCTGGATCTCAAGGCTCAAAAAACTATGTTTGGCTTCTTGCACAGTTCCCTAGTACATTTATGCGCATACACAGAAGAGACCATTAGAAACTGCGCAAAAGTGCGCTCTGTCTGACACTATGGCCTGCATGCATGAATTAATGCAAGTAAAAAATAAAAAGTAAAGTCTACAAGCTTTGTTAGTCGAATATTTCCCAACTAACAACTTTAAATGGATGCCTACTCAAGCTCGATCCCTCCCATCATCGAGCTATTTCCCTCTCATTGTGTATCCCCTATCCCCCCATCTGTGGATCTCATCCCTTAGGAAATGGATCCCAAACCTCCTCCTCTTCCCCTATAAATCAAAAACATGCCAGAGGATTGGAGAGGACTATTAAAGGTAGGCTTATGTTGCAGAAATAGGACTAGGAGGCTT
>APFE031263702.1:0-22023 GCA_000404065.3 Pinus taeda | reverse complement strand
AGGCTAGAGTAAGCTAGGGTAGGCTAGAGTAGTCTAGGCTAGGCTACGCTAGAGTAGGCGAGGTTAGGCTAGGAAATAGTAGGTTAGGCTATGCTAGGCTACGCTAGAGCAGACTAGGCTAGGCTCAACTAGGTTAGAGTAAGTGAGAGTAGGCTAGGGTATGGTAGGTTAGAGTGGGCTAGGATAGGCTAGGCTAGGTTAAGCTAGGCTAGAATAAGTCAGGCTAGGCTAGCCCAAAGAAGGCTAGGGTAAGCTAGGCTAAGCTAGTGTAGGTAGAGTGGGCTATGCTAGGCTAAGTTAAAGTAGGTTAGGGTAGGTTAGGCTAAGTTAGGCTAGGCTAGGCTAGAGAAGGCTTGAGTAGGGCAGGCTAGAGTCGGTTAGGCTACACTAGAGTAGGCTAGGCTAGTTTAGGCTAGGCTAGAGTAGGTGAGGCTAGGTTATGCTAGGCTAGACTAGTTTAGGGTGGGTTAGGGTAGGTTAGGGTAGGTTAGGTTAGGCTAGGTTAGACTAGGTTAGGTTAGGATAGAATAGGTTAGGCTAGAGGAGGCTAGAGTAAGCTAGGCTACGCTAGAATAGGCTACGGTAGGCTAGTTTAGGCTAGGCTAGAGTAGGTTAGGCTAAGTTAGGCTAGGCTAGAGTTGTTGAGGCTAGAGTAGAGTGGGGTAGGTTAAGCTAGTTTAAGCTATGCTAAAGTAGGCCAGAGTAAGTTAGTCTGGAGTAGGGTAGGTTAGGCTATAGTAGGCTAGGTTAGATTAGGTTAGACTAGAGTAGGCTAGAGTAGGCAAGAATAGAGGAGTCTAGGTTACGCTAGATTAGGCTAGAGCACACTAGAGTAGGTTAGGCTAAGCTAGCGTAGGCTAGGGTAGGTTAGATTACACTAGCTAGGGTAGGTTATGGTAGGCTACATTAGGCAAGGCTAGGCTACATTACGCTACGTTGGGCTAGGTTAGGCTACGTTGGGCTAGGTTAGGCAAGGGTAGGTTAGGCAAGGGTAGGTTAGGAAAGGTGAGGTAAGGTTAGGCTAGGTTAGGCTAGGATAGGCAAGGCTATGTTAGGCTAGGTTAGACAAAGCTAGGCTAGGGAAGATTAGGTTAGGTTAGGTTAGGCTAGGTTAGGTTAGGCTAGGTTAGGCTAGGTTAGGTTAGGCTAGGGTAGGCTAGAGTAGGCTAGGCTAAGCTAGCTTAGGTAGAGTGGGCTAGGCTAGGCTATATTAGAGTAGGTTGGGGAAGGTTAGGCTAAGTTACGCTAGACTAGGCTAGAGAAGGCTATAGTAGGCTAGCCTAGAGTCGGTTAGGCTGGCTAGAGTAGGCTAGCTTAGTGTAGGCTAGGCTAGAGTAGGTGAGGGTTGGTTGGGCTAGGATAGAGTAGTTTAGGGTGGGTTAGGCTAGGTTAGACTAGGCTATAATAGGTTAGGCTAGGTTAGATTAGGTTAGGTTAGTCTAGAGGACGCCAGAGTAGGCTAGGCTACAGTAGAATAGGCTAGGGTAGGCTAGTTTAGGCCAGGCTCGGTTAGGCTATGGTAGCTTAGGTTAGGCTAAGCTAACTTAGATTAGGTTAGGTTAGATTAGGCTAGGTTAGGCTAGGTTAGATTAGGATAGCTTAGCTTGTGCTAGGTTAGGCTAGGGTAGCTTAGGTGAGGCTAAGCTAACTTAGATTAGGTTAGGTTAGGCTAGGTTAGGTTAGGCTAGAGTAGGGTAGGTTATTTTAGGTAGCTAGGTTAGTCTAGGCTAGAGTAAGTTAGGCTAGATAATGCTAGGTTAGGCTAGAGTAGGCTAGGCTAGGCTAGAGTAAGCTAGGGTATGCTAGAGTAGTCTAGGATAGGCTAGGCTAGAGTAGGCTAGGTTAAGCTAGGAAATAGTAGGTTAGGCTATGCTAGGCTACGCTAGAGTAGTCTAGGCTAGGATCGACTAGTTTAGAGTACGTTAGAGTAGGCTAGGGTACGGTAGGTTATAGTGGGCTAGGATAGGCTAGGCTATGCTAGGCTAGGTTAGGCTAGGCTAGGCTAGAGTAGGCTAGGCTAGGCTAGGCTAGGCTAGGTTAGGTTAAGCTAGGCTAGAATAAGTTAGGTTAGGCTAGCCCAGAGAAGGCTAGAGTAGGCTAGGCTAAGATAACGTAGGTAGAGTGGGTTAGGCTAGGCTAAGTTAGAGTAGGTCAGGGCAGGTTAGGCTAAGTTAGGCTAGGCTAGGCTAGAGAAGGTTTGAGTAGGCTAGGCTAGAGGTTGTTAGGCTATGCTAGAGTAGGCTAGGCTAGTTTAGGCTAGTTTAGAGTAGGTGAGGCTAGGTTAGGCTAGGCTAGAGTAGTTTAGGGTGGGTTAGGCTAGGATAGGCTAGGTTTGGTTAGGCTAGAGTAGGTTAGGCTAGGTTAGACTAGGTTAGGTTAGGCTAGTTTAGGCAAGGCTAGAGTAGGTTAGGCTAGAGTTGTTGAGGCTAGAGTAGAGTAGGGTAGGTTAATCTAGTTTAGGCTAGGCTAGAGTGGGCTAGATTAAGTTAAGCTATGGTAGGTTAGCTTAGGCTATAGTAGGCTAGGTTAGACTAGGTTAGACTAGAGTAAGCTAGTGTAGGCAAGGCTAGAGGAGTCTAGGCTAGGCTAGATTAGGCTAGAGCACGCTAGAGTAGGTTAGGCTAAGCTAGCATAGGCTAGGGTAGGTTAGATTACGCTTTCTGGGGTAGGTTATGATAGGCTATGTTAGGCAAGGCTCGGCTAGGTTGGGCTATGTTGGGCTAGGTTAGGCAAGGCTAGGTTAGGAAAGGTTAGGTAAGGTTAGGCTAGGGTAGGCTAGGATAGGCAAGGCTATGTTAGGCTTGGTTCGGCAAAAGTAGGATAGGGAAGGTTAAGTTAGGTTAGGTTAGGTTAGGCTAAGTTAGGCTAGGCTAAGTTAGGCTAGGTTAGGTTAGGCCAGGTTAGGCTAGGTTAGGCTAGGCTAGGTTAGGCTAGGTTAGGTTAGGCCAGGTTAGGCTAGGCTAGGGTAGGTTAGAGTAGGCTAGGCTAAGTTAGTGTAGGTAATGTAGGCTAGGCTAGGTTAAGTTAGAGTAGGTTAGGGCAAGTTAGGCTAAGTTAGGCTAGGCTAGGCTAGAGAGTGCTTGAGTAGGCTAGGCTAGAGTCGGTTAGGCTATGCAAGAGTAGGCTAGGGTAGTTTAGGCTAGGCTAGAGTAGGTGAGGCTAGGTTAAGCTAGGCTAGAGTAGTTTAGAGTGGGTTAGGGTAGGTTAGACTTGGTTAGGTTAGGCTAGAGTAGGTTAGTCTAGGTTAGATTAGGTTAGGTTAGGCTAGAGTAGGTTAGGCTAGGGGAGGCTAGAGTAGGCTAGGCTACACTAGAATAGGCTAGGGTAGGCTACTTTAGGCCAGACTATAGTAGGTTAGGCTTGAGTAGGCTAGAGTAGACAAGGCTAGATTAGGCTAGCGCACGCTAGAGCAGGTTAAGCGTGCAGGTTAGGTTAAGCTAGCGTAGGCTAGGGTAGGTTAGATTGTGCTTGCTAGGGTAGGTTAGGCTAGGCTACGATAGGCAAGGTTAGGCTGCGTTAAGGAAGGCTAAGCTACGTTAGGCCACGCTGGGCTAGGTTAGGCAAGGCTAGGTTAGGAAATGTGAGGTTAGGTTAGGTTAGGTGAGGCTAGTTTAGGCTAGGTTAGGGAAGGTTATGTTAGGCTAGGTTAGGCAAGGCTAGGCTAGGGAAGGTTAGGTTAGGTTAGGCTAGGTTAGGCTACGCTAGGCTAGGCTAGGATAGGCTAGGCAAGGTTACTCTACTCTAGGTTAGGATAGGTTAGGTTAGCTTAGGTTAGGTCAGGTTAGACTAGGTTAGGTTAGCTTAGGTTAGGCTAGCTTAGGTTAGGCTAGCCTAGTCTAGGTTAGGCTATATTATGTTAGGTTAGCTTAGCTAAGCATAGGTTAGGCTAGGTTAAGCTAGGTCAGGCTAGAGTAGGCTAGGTTAGGCTAGAGTAGGCTCGATTAGGCTAGGCTATGATAGAGTAGGGTAGGTTAGTTTAAGTTAGGTTAGGCTAGTCGAAGCTAGAATAGGTTAGGTTAGGGTACGAAAGAGTAGTTTAGGCTAGAGTATGCTAGGGAAGGATAGTTTAGGTTAGAGTAGGCTAGGGTGGGCTGGAGCAGTCTAGCCTAGGCTACGGTAGAGTAGGCTAGGGTAGGCTGGAGTATTCTAGGCTAGGCTACAGTAGAGTAGGCTAAGGTGGGCTGGAGTAGTCTAGGCTAGGCTACTGTAGAGTAGCCTATGGTGGGTTGGAGTAGTCTAGGCTAGGCTACGATAGAGTAGGCTAGGCAAGAATATGGGCTACAGTAGGATCACCAAGGTCAGAGTAGGGTCTACGCTAGGTTAACTTAGGCTAGGCTAGAGTAGCGTAGGGTAGGTTATGCCAGTTTAGGCTAGGTTAGGCTAGGGTAGGCTAGAGTAGAATAGTCTAGAGTAGGGTAGGTTAGGCTATAATAGGCTAGGTTAGAGTATGTTAGGCTAGAGTAGGCTAGAGGAGGCTAGGTTAGGCTAGGTTAGGATAGAGCGGGCTTGAGTAGGTTAGGCTAGGCTAGAGTAGGGTAGGGTAGGTTAAGTTAGGCTAGGCTAGGGTAGGTCCGTCTATGCTATGTTACACAAGACTACATTAGGCTAGGTTAGGCAAGAACAGGTTAGGAAAGGTTAGGTTAGGTTAGGCGAGATTAGGCAAGGCTAGGCTAGGTTAGGCAAGGCTAGGTTAGGCTAGGTTAGGCGAGGCTAGGCTAGAAAATTTTAGGATAGGTTAGAATATTTTAGGCTAGGCTACGTTAGGCTAGGATAGGAAAGGTTAGTTTAGTCTATGTTACGCTAGGTTGGGTTAGGTTAGGTTAGACTAGGCTAGGCTAGGTTAGGTTAGGCTAGCCTAGTTTAGGTTACGCTAGGTTATGTTAGGTTAAGTTAGCTTAGCTTAGCTTAGGTTAGGTTAAGCCAGCCTAGGATAGAGTGGGCTAGGTTATGCTAGAGTAGGCTCGAGTAAGTTAGGTTGTGATATAGTTGGGTAGGTTAGTTTAGGTTAGGCTAGGTTAGTCCATGCTAGAATAGTCTAGGTTAGGCTAGGTTACGGTAGGAGAGAGTGGGTTAGGCTAGAGTAGGCTAGGCTAGGCTAGGTTAGGTTAGAGTAGGCTAGTCTAGTGTAGGCTAGGGTAGGTGGGAGTAGTCTAAGCTAGAGTAGGGGCTATACTAGGTCCGCTAGGTTAGAGTAGGCTAGAGTAGTCTAAGGGATAATAGGCTAGGCTAGAGTAGTGGCTACGCTAGGTCCGCGTAGGTTAGAGTAGGCTAGAGTGGTCTAGGGTATTATAGGCTAGAGTAGGCTAGGCTAGGCTAGAGTAGGCTAGAATAGGCTATGCTAGAATAGGATAAGCTAGGATAGAGTAGGTTAGGGTTGGCTAGGATAGAGTAAGCTAGAGTAGGCTAGAGTAGGTTGTAGTAGTCTAGGCTAATGTAAGCTAGGCTAGTCTAGTTTAGGCTAGAGTAAGCTAGGGTAGTCTAGGCTAAGCTAGAGTAGGCTAAGAAAGGCTAGGCTTGGCTAGGGTAGGATAGGAAAGGCTAGGTTGAGCTAGGCTAGAGCAGGTTAGGCTACACTAGATTAGGCTAGGCTAGGCCATAGTAGTCTAGGGTCTAGGCTAGGCTAAGCTAGAACAAGCTAGTCTAGGCTAGGCTAGAATAGGCTAGGGTAGTGTAGGCTAGGTCAAAGTAGGCTAGGCTAGCTAAGGGTGGGCTAGATTCGGCTAGTCTAGGCTCGACTAGTCTAGGCTAGGCTGGAGTAGGCTAGGCTAGAGCAGGCTAGTCTAGACTAGACTAGGCTAAAGTAGGTTAGGCTAGACTAGACTAGGCTTGGCTTAGCTAGGCTAGGAAACTCTAGAGTAAGGTAGGCTAGGCTAGGTTAGACTAGGCAAGAGTAGGTTAGGCTAGACTAGGTTAGGCTAGGTTAGACTTGAGTAGGCTAGAGTAGGTTAGGCTATGCTAGAGTAGGCTAGGCTAAGATAGTTTAGGCTAGGCTAGAGTAGGTTAGACTAGATTAGGCTAGAGTAGGTTAGGCTAGGATAGGCTGGCTAGAGTAGTTTAGGCTAGAGCAGAGTAGGGTAGGTTAGGTCAGGTTAGGCTAGGTTACGTTATGCTAGAGTAGGCTAGAGTAAGCTAGGTTAGAGTAAGCTAGGCTAGAGTAGGTTAAACTATGCTTGAGTAGGCTAGACTAGGCTAGTTTAGTCTAGGATAAATTAGGTTAGGTTAGGTTAGGGGATAGTAGGTTAGGCTAGGTTAGGCTAGGCTAGAGTAGTTTAGGCTAGCGTAGAGAAGGGTAGGTTAGTCTACATTGACTACCTACTTGTAGTCAATGTAGTGCCTCCAAGAAACATATTTCTTTCATAAAAAAATCTCCAGCTCTCCCCAAGTTTATATACTAGGTTAAGTTAACCCTTCAATATATTTTGAAGTCGCATGTGTAAACCCTGCAATTCTATTATAATCATACAATATATAGGCTTGGAAATAGGCTATATTCATGCTTTAAGTTCAATAGTAAATTATATCTCACATTTTAATGGTAGTCTAGGAAACTCTTCTAGAAATGCATCAAGAAATTCTAACAATATTTGATGATGTTATATATCTTTTGAATATTTTTCTAGTTCATAGCAACTACCACATACATAAAACACCCTTGTCTAAGACCCATTTTCAGTTGTAAGGCTGAAAAGAATCTTAGAGTTGCTTATCTCTTGGTTCCTACCAAGATTCTCCTTTTCCCTAAGTCATCTACAAATTAAAGTAACTTACCTTGCATATCTAGAATTATTTCATGAGCTCCCAACCAATCCGTACCACGAAATATAACATAGGATCCCAAGGTGGTAATATATGATAGCATCTAAGCACTGCATGCTCTCAAATTAATTTCATAATATTTTAACAAGTGTTCTACCTCTTTTTAATAATTAAATTCATCTCAACCAATTTATAATGAATTTTCTTGCATGCCATTAAACCACATCTAAATAATGAATTTGGAGAAATAAAATTTTTAGTGTCTTTTGGATAAATTAGTAAAGAAAATTTAATTCCATTTATTTTACCTACAATCCACAAGATTGTATATTGATGTTCTACTTGATAATTATTCACCATAGCATGAATCCTATGTCTTATGTTAGGTTAATATTGACTCGCAAAGTAGTTAAGATAACCTTGTTTTGGTCATTGATGGATTTATCATTGGTGTTTTATGAGCCCATGCCAAGGGTGACCCATGGTATTTAATGTAGTGAATCCTATTTAAAGGCTTGAAGAACTCCATAAAATGCCTCAAGTGGCCTAGTGTTTTGTCAACTCAATGGATAAGGTCGATATATATATGTGTGTGTGTGTGTGTGTTTAGTTCTAATTTTCCCACTAAAGGGTTTCTAGGGTAAATATCGACTCTTTTCTACATGTGTACCATGAGCTTATTTCATTTCTCTAGTTACACTCCATTTTTAACATGTGTTATCTTAGCACAATTAGGGAAATAATATAAACACAAATAATTATACACATGGAAAACATGTACATAAGAGTCAATATTTAACTTGGACACACTTTACCAGGAAAGCCAACACTCGAGATATATATCTTTGTTACCATAATCCAAGCCAGCCAAGCTCCAAGCCACTCCAGGTATTTTACAATGGATTCCTTCAAGCCTTAAAATAAGCTTAATCGCATCAAATATCATGGGAAAATACCATGGGTTTCCCAATACCATGACCCTATAAACCACCAAAAATAATCATGTTAATGATCAAATCAAATATGTTGCATATGCTAAGAATAAGTTGTGGACCTATGGAATACTAATGTAAGTCTATTAAGTGATCAATTATATAATAGTGTTGAGGGATGCTAGAAGGTACCCTTAGTTGGATTATTGATGAGATCAAGCGAAAATACCAAAAACTCTTGTGTATGAGTTTGATATGGTTTGCATACCAATGATGCATAGCAATTGGAAGAACTAGAGAACATTTTTGGGGTAATATGAGAGGAAATGGGGACACTTTATGTGAGGTGATTTCAATGTGTAGGGAATTTAGCCAAGTGGATGAACGCAAATTTGCGTCAATGTGGTTTAGCTCATCATGACTATGTAGAAGATTAGTTATGCCCCTTGAGGTCAACAATTATTGTAGTTTCCCCAAAGTTATTAATATGATAAGATCTAAGGTCTTCAACCACCCATAGGTGCAGGCATGAAAATATCATCACTACCGGAGGTGGAATGCTTTAGTAGCATCCATGAATGAAGTTATGTTAAACCTTGAGAATAACTCTCCAATTTAATAGGAGCTCCCAAGAACCTTTGATTTCATAGTAGCATTAGTGGCTTTAATGGATTCCACCCAACCAACCATTAAAGAAAGAACAGGAAATGAGAGTTGTGGGAAAGGATAATTTACATTGACACACTAGGGGAGAACTCACTATCAAATAAATTACACCCGCAAGTCTCCTAAATCAAATGATCATATATTTTGGCACAAAGATGGAAAAAAATCATTAGGAATGATCGGTTACAAATTAATGGAGTTGGGGCTATTACAGTTAGACAAAGGAACGTTTAGATATCACACACTGGCACTTACTTGAGCATGGCATAAAAGATTCAAACCATACAATTCAAGGTTGTCATTGTGTTTATAAAAAACATCCTTTCCTCCTACTGAAGTCCACAACTACACCAACCCGCAACCCTTAATAAAAAAAACAATAACTTCATTCCTAAAAATTATGTTCATCATTTTTTTCTATTTTGAGTTCACTCAACCTTAAACCTCTCCAGGAAAAGAATATCTTCATTGCCTTTGCATTCAATAGACCAAAATGTTATGTTCTCTTAAAAAAATGCTAATAAATCACGATAGTTAATTTTGGTCTCTAGTAGATGTTAAATCCTTCTCCTACAAAGTTTAGATTACGTACCATTATAACATTCTTTGCATAACAAATTTAGTAATAAATGTATGCTGCTAGGTAAAACTCATTTAATTAAAATAACATGATGTATAAAATTTTAGCATTTTATTGTGGAACATTAAACACTTAAACTATGCCAACTAAAATATTTAGTAAATATATAACTAAGCTAACTAAAAGAGTTTAATAAATATTTAGTTATTGAATGACTTGTAAATATCACTATATATTATAAAAACGCGATTTCAACCAGTTAAAGTAGCTCAAATAATCATGCGAGTTAAAGTAGCTCAAATAGTCATGCGAGTTAAAGTAGTTGAAAATTTAAATCATTAAAATTCATCAATACAACTTATTAAATAACTGAAAAATGTTATTAATAAAAAGGTTAAAGAACTGCAGAGTCCAATAATCATTGTTGACAAAGAGCCCTCCTCTTGGTAACCTAAAGATTCCATTGATAAATTCATTTCTTTCTATATGTAATTAACTACCCTCCATGACTTCTATTAGAAGCAAACGTAGTCTTTATAATTAAACAGTGGACCAATCATGATATATTTACTTATATAACAAGATAATGGTTGTTTGATGCTCATTTCTCTTGTATAGAGATAATGGTTGTTTGATGCTCATTTCTCTTGTATAGAGATTTAGAGATATTGTTGACAAAAGAAATATTAAAACAATAATAAAATTTCTATTAATTAATTTTTATAGAAACACAAACGTTAAGTACAAAAAAATATAAACAAAGTTGCATGAACGACTTAAAGTTTTTAAAATTTGCATGAACGACTCAAAGTTTTTAGAAAATTTGTATTAACGTTCAATGGATAAAAATTAAAAGAAAATTAAAACCTCCATTACCCATTAATAGAGCAAAATTAAAAGAAAAGCTTTGGAGGATACGTTGCCGTTTGAATGCTTTTTATAACAATATAAATAATGGGCGCACCTTTTACCATTGGTCTCGTAAATGTTTGAGCCCTCTTTTGAGGATTTATGGTTCGTGTTTGTTAGTGCATCAAGGGATCGGCAAATTCTTGCTAACCTGTTGTTTTTGTTTTCTCTGGTTTATTGCTCTGCCATTCTGGTTTTATTGTTTTCGTTTTCCCTGGGTTTATTGTTGGGCGATTTGATTATTTGATTCAGTTATGGTGTATATATTTTTATTTGATTGGGCCGGACTTTGTCTTTTTTATTTCGTTTGCAGTGTTCTCTATTGGCATGTTAAATCTGTTTATGGAACTTTAAAATGTGGTTTGGTTTGGTTTATTGTGCGATCTTTTCAAATTCTTCAGTGAATTAGGGCTAAACACAATAGGTAAGAATAGTATAATTCTTATTTTCACTGGTTAATCAGCTGAATGATTTAGAGATGGTGCGAAAGAAGTGGCAGAGATTGCGCAAGCGATAGCAATATTTGTGCCGTGCGTTGACTAGCCCATTTAAAAAGCTCAATTGGTGAATTTCAGTTATTTTCGATTGCCATATTTATGACAGTTGAGATTATTTTTTGTGTTGAAATTAGAAGCTCTTGAAATTTCTTACATGATCCGTTTTTAATTTTCTCTAGATTGTCTGAATCTATGGTTAAACTAATTTTAATTTTAATTTTAAGAAATTTCTTGAATTATTTTACATTATTCCTCATCAAATTGATGCTTTCTAATTTTCCCTGCTTTGTTAAGATTCGTTTAAATTAATTTATATTTTGATAAACTTAGGATATTATTGGCCACCGTACCTGTAAAATGTTGGAAGAGAATTCAGTTTTCATGGCCTTTGTCGCAGATTTATGGTGATATAGTTGATGAAATTACTCTGCAGAATATGTTAAGACATTTGTCGCATATTTTTGTGCAAGGATTCAATTCTGGATAAAGGATTTTTGTCTCTACCTTCTGTGGCTTTCTCCTCTGCTTCCTGCACGATTGATGCCTCGACTTACGCTGTTGGCTCCACATAAACTAAGTAGAATCTCCGGCCGCCTTTTCTGGTAAAATAGTTCTGGTGAATATCCCATTAAATTAATTTTAATTTTAATAATTTAAATGACACAGAGTACTCGTTAATAGGCATTTGCAGTAGATTTATGTGAATGTATTGATGAAATTATTCTACACAATAGTTGTTTCAATGATCTTTGTCTAGGGATTCATTTATGTATAAAGAGTTGTTGCCTCTACCTTCTACCGCTTACTCTGGTGCTTCAGTGCTTCCTCTGGGGCCAATGCCTCTGCAGCTTCCTTTGGTGCCTCGTCTAGGGGTGTCACGCCCCCGCCCTCTCTATATTTTTTTCATCAGGAGCGTGCGACACTACCGAGCAAGTTTATAACTGTACCCACAGACTACATCTTAACAACACTCGTTCCACTATCGTTTCACGAGCATTAATCTTATAACCATCCACAATTGTAATCTTATAACTGAACTGCAATCCTTTAACGATAATTCTTCATTCAATTATAAATTACCAAATGCATGTACTGTTTATATATAAACCATTCATCAACCAAAATAATAAATTGTTCACCAATATATTACAGTGTACATAAACACATAAGAACGCATGAATATATGGACGGCGCAGCTCACCAAGAGACTGCCCGAATTGTTTTGTATTAAACCGGTTAATAAACTTTACAATGTGTGAGCCGGCACCACGCCACGGCTGCACGATAATTTGAATGATGGCAAGGCCCTTGTAATATCCCACGGCCTGCGCAATATACCACGGAGTTTATAGGCCATACACCGACGGAATATACCTATGCCGAGACTGGCGTATCTATACAACCCAAGTTCTGTTTAATAACAGCGAGCCCGCGGCCAGTCGCTGCGTTAATTTCTGACTGCTCGAACCTGCGTTCATAAATCAACCTCTTAGAACGATGGCGCACTTCGTGCTGCCTCGCAGGTCCGATCTAACACTCTGTTCGGTTATCGTTCGACCTTTCGTCGTTCCCTATTGAACCGTCGTCGCTACATCTGTACCGAGATCGTATCGACTTCGCACTTCTTGTAGAGAAGACTTGTTGTGATCGAATTCGATGATGCCTCCAATCATCTTGCGTCCTCCGTATATATACGAATCCATGTCAAATTGGAGAGGGGTGTCGGTGGTAAGCCAACCCCCGTTTTAATGTCCAAACGCCCACCGTCTTACCAAGCCGACGCGTTCATTTTAATTTTAATTCGTCGTGGCACTTATCGTGGCAGGTTGGCCATTGTTTACAAAGCCGACCAACGCCTTGTATAAGTCCACACGCCTTTGTGTCTATACCCGCGCGCTTATTCACTCATGGGTCGTTCGCTCCAATGTCTCCTCGGCCTATCGCTATTTGCCCATGATGATCTGCACTCGTTGGTCTGTGGGCTCCACTGCCCAAATTGTCCTAGCTGTATTGTTGTCGACCCGTTCGTTCATGTGTCGCCCAATCTGTTGTTGTTGCCCGAACTGTCCCTTGTTCGGTCGTGGTCGTCGTTTCATGTGAACGGATCGTCGGGTAGGAGAGTCACCCATCCGTGCGCGGAGTGCTCGGTCTCCAAGGCGTTACATCCTCCCCCACCTTATTCCATTGTCGTCCCGACAACCTCCATACCATTGTGTCCTCTTCGGTCCTCCATACCAAGTCGCCCTTCCGAACCATAATCCTATGCATGTTTCGGAAGTATGCATCCCATACTACATCAAGGTCGGCGTAGTGCAACAATCCTTGGCTCCCCAACATTTCGAACCTCCAAGTCCACCATGTATGGATCATCTGGCTGAGTGTACACACTCGTTTCATGATCCCCCCGTCACGTTCATGGGAACCCCCATTTCAGGTGCCCGTTGAGACCATCCGGTCTGCTCAAGTATCATTACGGGCTCACTGCCTTGAGCAGTCAACAATGAACCCGACTCTTCATTCATTTAAAAGGACTACCAAGGGAGTGAGCCGGGAGGCTCTCCTTCATCTCTTCGTTCGATACACCTGCCCGAATCTTCCACCTTCATGGGTGTCTCTCGGTCCTCCATACATGTATCATTTTCTTCATAGCCTTCTGCCAAATTCAACCTTCCTGATAACTCCTCGGTGCTAACAGTCAACTCCCGTTCAGCAAGTTTTACTATCCCGTCTGACAACTGCTTGCTTGTTTTTCTTCCGTCGTCCATCTGTATTCCTCCTAACTCAGGAGTTGCCTTAGTCATTCCCACAGTAGGAACATTCACGGGCCTGTCATCCCTCCCTTCGTAGATGAGGAGTTTCTTTAGATGAGGTACCATCACAGCACCGAACCGTTCCATGAACTCTGTCCCCAGCACTGCTTCATAATCGTTAATTCGTACAATGGTCAAATCGATCTCCCCGGACCATTCACCGAGTACTGTTTTTACTCCTTCGGCTATGCCAAGGATGCTTTCCGGAGGAGAATTTATAGTTTTCACTTGCGCTCCTGCAAGTATGACCTTCAACCCGAGCTCCCTCACGGTTCTTTCGCTCATGAAGTTATGCGAAGTGCCGCTATCAACCATAGCCAGCACCTCTGTCCCTCCAATTCCCAACCGAACATATTCCAACCCGCTCTTCTTTGGTTCTTCTTCCTTGCGGTCTTTGCCCACTTCTGCCTTTGAAGTAGCGCTCAGCCCCTCTTCGTTTGCAGTCTCATCGTGGTGTTCACAAGTAGAGGAAACCTCTATTACGGCATGTTCCCGGAATTGTGAGGCCTCTTTTTTGATTTCCTTCTTTTGCCTCTTTGCATCCTTGAGTTCGCTCCTCAAGGCCAAGAGATGTTTTTCGAGAATCAATACTTCTTCCCTTTTCTGATTCAAGGCATGCCTTATGCCTAGCTCCTTGAGCTCTGCTTCCAATACAAGCCCCCTTCTCATGAGTTGGTGAGCTTTCTCCTCGTTGTAATTCGAGGTCTTTTTACTTACTATGGCTCGAAGGCCTTTCTCGGTCTGCGCCAACCTTTTGCCACAGCTTGTATATGCCTCCTTCAGTCTTTCCCTTTCTGCAATTATGTCCCCTTCAAGTTCTTCAAGGGTGGAGAACCCCAATTTCTCGAAGAGAGGTACCTCGGTACCAACTGCAGAAACCTTTCCGACCTGTTCCATTTCCGTGACTATCCACCTATTACTGTTCCAACGCCAGCCTCGTAACTGGCTCTGATACCAACTGTCACGCCCCCGCCCTCTCTATATTTTTTTTCATCGGGAGCGTGCGGCACTGCCGGGCAAGTTTATAACTGTACCCACAGACTACCCCTTAACAACGCTCGTTCCACTATCGTTTCACGAGCATTAATCTTATAACCATCCACAATTGTAATCTTATAACTGAACTGCAATCCTTTAATGAGAATTCTTCATTCAATTATAAATTACCAAATGCATGTACTGCTTATATATAAACCATTCATCAACCGAAATAATAAACTGTTCACCAATATATAACAGCGTACATAAACACATAAGAACGTGTGAATATATGGACGGCGCAGCTCACCAAGAGACTGCCCGAATTGTTTTGTATTAAACTGGTTAATAATCTTTACAATGTGTGAGCCGACACCACGCCACGGCTGCATGATAATTTGAATGATGGCAAGGCCCGTGTAATATCCCACGGCCTGCGCAATATACCACAGAGTTTATAGACCATACACCGACGGAATATACCTATGCTGAGACCAGTGTATCTATACAACCCAAGTTCTGTTTAATAACAGCGAGCCCGCGGCCAGTCGCTGCGTTAATTTCTGACTGCCCGAACCTGCGTTCATAAATCGACCTCTTAGAACGATGCCGCACTTCGTGCTGCCTCGTAGGTCCGATCTAACACTCTCTTCGGTTATCGTTCGACCTTTCGTCGTTCCCTATTGAACCGTCGTCGCTACATCTGTACCGAGATCATATCGACTTCGGACTTCTTGTAGAGAAGACTTGTTGTGATCGAATTCGATGATGCCTCCAATCGTCTTGCGTCCTCCGTATATATACGAATCCATGTCGAATTGGAGAGGGGTGTCGGTGGTAAGCCGACCCCCATTTTAATGTCCAAATTCCCACCGTCTTACCAAGCCAACACGTTCATTTTAATTTTAATTCGTCGTGGCACTTATCGTGGTGGGTCGGCCTTTGTTTACAAAGCCGACCAACGCCTTGTATAAGTCCACATGCCTTTGTGTCTATACCCGCACGCTTATTCACTCATGGTTCGTTCGCTCCAATGTCTCCTCGGCCTGTCGCTGTTTGCCCATAATGATCTGCACTCGTTGGTCTGTGTGCTCCACTGCCTGAACTGTCCTAGCTGTATTGCTGTCGACCCGTTCGTTCATGTGTCGCCCAATCTGTTGTTGTTTCCTGAACTTTCCCTTGTTCGGTCGTGGTCGTCGTTTCATGTGAACGGATCGTCGGGTAGGAGAGTCGCCCGTCCGTGCACGGAGTGCTCGGTCTCCAGGGCGTTACAAGGGGGCTCCAGTAAAACTAAGTCAACTGTTGCTCCACCTGCCTATGCCTACGCAGCTATATCTGAGTTCATATATTCCACCGACCATAACTGATTGCTGGCAACGATAATGATAGCACTCAGGCACAGTGAAATGCTTTTAATATTGAATTTACAGGTTGAGAATGAGATATTATAAACGTTGAGCTGAAAAATGAATGAGAGATGATGAAGTTAATATCTCAATTAAAGGGATTGTGTTTTTAATTTAGAGAATATATATGTGAGAGAATTATGTTCTTAATTTAGAGAATATATATGTGAGAGAATTAATATTTGGTGGTATAATGTACAAAAATAATCACCAAAAGTTTGTGAATATCTTCCCGGAAAATTCGATTGCTCTGCTTCAACTATGTATAAAGATATCAGACCTTGTAGACTGAGCTTTTTCTAGCGCGAAGCATCCATTTAAGTTGAGGAATTTAAGGTTTATGAGACTTGAAAGTGTCCAATTCCTGGTAGTTTCATTCTTGCTAATGTTTATGGCAAGGCAATATTTTGTGAAATGTTAATAGTTTGGAACCAGGGATAAACACATTCAACCATCCCAATCTCTGATATGGATGCTTTCTTCAATGTGAGATCTCTTAAAACACCCACCAATTCTTTCGAAAACTAAAGCTAGCTATTGGACAACAGTCCATTGTCAAAGTTGTGTGATGTTTTCGTTGGAATTAGGGATCAAACACAACACTCTAGCTAAGAATTGTAATGTCTTAGTTTTCATTAAATAAATTTCTCACAAGCAATATTGCAGTGATGCAGTAGAGGTGTTGTGGGAGGGAGATTAGGAGATGGTGCACAGGTGGTACAGTTTAGCATAACACGGTATCATGGTTTTGGGGGAAAATTAATTAAACTGCTATAAAATCAATTAAACTGGCTATTACTGATAATTGAGATCAGATGAGACTGCATTGGTTTTTGGGCATGGTTCTTTGATAAAATTGGGAGTTATTAAATTTAATGCATTGGTTTTCAATTTTTCAGAGTTGTGTGAGTATTCAGTTAAAATAATTCTAAATTTTGATGTATTAATGAAATTAATTGATTACTATTTTTTGTTTTTTTTTCATAGTTAATTTAATTGTTGGAGTGCTATTTTTAAGTTTTTCAAATTTTGTACGAATCGATTAACTTAATTTAGATTTTAAAATACGTGTAGAAATCGTATCACATGCCATGGCATGGTTTGAAAGTGTAATCATTTTTATTGTCCATTGTAACAAAAATTTATGTTATATATATTACAGAATGCATTTTTTTTAAAGCTTTGTATTGTATTTATGCACAATGATACAATTCCAAAAAAGGCATTGTTGCCTCTGCTTTCTCGCTCTTTGCATTTATGCATAAGGATTCAATTCCAAATAAGGCATTGTTGCCTCTACTTTCTCGCTCTTTGCATTTATGCATAAGGATTCAATTCCAAATAAGGAATTGTTGCCTCTGCTTTCTCGCATTTTCCCTGTGCTTATTCTACAGCTGATGCAACGTTATGTACTTCCCATTGCAGCCATATCTGCTTCACTTTCCATTACTCTTTTCATGAAATTAATTGACATGGTCAAATGCTTAATCTTATATGATAGCGAAAATTACATGGTCAGATTCTTTTACTCTTGAAGTTAAATATGATTGCGAAAATGAGATATGATTAGACTGTGGGTGGTTGTTCTCTAAGGTTTTGTGAATGTGGTTAAATTAAGTTTAATTTTAATATGTTTTTTGATTTGACATTAGTACTGATGAAATTGCCTGACAAAGGAGATATGAATTAGAGTGTGGGTTGTTGTTTTATAAGGTTTTGTGAATGTGTGGTTAAATTAAGTTTAATTTTAATATGTTCCTTGAATTATTTGACATTAGTACGGATGAAATTGCTTGACAGAGTGCCTTTTGATGTTCTGGAATATTTTTAAAGATTAGATTAAAGTATTTTTAATTTCGATACACTTATAGAATTAGTTGCCATGGTACTTGTAAAATGTTCGAAGATAAAATCATTCTGCAGGGTATGTTAAGACGTTTGTAGCATATTTTTGTGCAAGGATTCAATTCCAGATAAGGAATTCTTGTCTCCACCTTCTGTGGCTCTCCTCTGCTTTTGCAACGACTCGTGCCTCTACTTATGTTGTTGGCTGCCGATAAACTAAGCTCCAACTGCCTATGCTCCTAAAAAACTAAGTCGGTAGTTTTTGTGAGGATTCGATAAAATTAATTTAAGTTTGTGAAAAAGTTTGACAGAGTACTAATTTTTCACACATTTGCAGTAGATTTATGTCAATGCGTTGATAAAATTATTCTAAACAATACTTTTTACATTGATCTTTGTCTAGGGATTCAACTCCGTATAAAGAATTGTTAGCCTTTAATATTGGATTTATAAGTTAAGGAGAATGAGATATGATGAACTCTGAGCAGAAAAATGAATAAAACATGGTGAAATTGATACCTCAATTAGAGGGGTTGTCTGCTTAATTTGGTATATTTGGAGAATATATATATATATATGAATTAATGTTTGGTGGTATAAATTACGGAAATAATTGCCCAAAATTTGGGAATTTCTTCCCAGAAAATTCGATTGCTCCTGTTCAATTACTTCCAAAGATATCCGACTGAGGGTTTTCCATTTACTTTGAGGAATTTAAGGTTTACGAGACTTGAAAGATTCTCTGCTGAGTGCAATTCCAGGCAGTTTTGCAGTTTCACTCTACTCATGTTTATGGCAAGGCAATATTTTGTGAAATATCTCTTAAAACATGCACGGTCTGCGGATCCTTTTGGACAACAGTCTATCTTAAAATGCTTTTACTATTAAAGGTATATGAGAGTGAAAATAAGAAATGGTTAACACTTAGCAAAAGGTTAAAATGAATTTGTAATATTCCTCAATATAGTTACTACTCTAGCTCAGGCCAGTTGTTCCTCTTTTGTTTGCAGCTTCACTCTGTTTCTTACATTCCGTAGTGTAAGAAACAATCAATAGGTATCAAGAATATTTTCCCGAAACAATCAATAGGTATGAACCATATTTTCTCGAAACAATGAATGCCAACAAATACGTGTGAATTCTGTGCCAGCCGAAACCATTAATGGCAACAAAAACCCGCAACCGATCCAATAATGATTTCATATTTTTTTACCCCATTGATTTTTCATCTATTTTTTATTCCATTGATTGATTGGCTTAAAATAGTATCAAGCCCTTTCGTTTGAAAGAATTGCAGCTAATCATTTAAAAAAAAAATTGCACTTAATCATTTGAGTGGTTAACCAAGCTTTTTGCATTAGCACATTCTCATTTCTCTATGTTTTGCATATGCTCCACCCTGATTTTCACTGAGAAATATTCCCTTGTATATTTATGCTTCATTTATTCTTTTTACTGATCCTGTCTCATTGGCTGCTTAATATTATCATACGGCCGTATTATTATTATTTTTTGTGATTCACATTCCAAAAGAGAATTAGTAATGTGTTAGGAAAATTTCTGATATCACGCAGACAAACACAATAAAGCTAATTAAAAATCTACCTTATTAATTTCATGGATAGAAATTTAAATATTCATTAATACCATTTTTAACGGTTGAGACTAAAATAAATACAGCTAATTGAAAATCTACCCTATTAATTTGATCGGAAAAGATTTACTTATTTAATAATACCAAAATAATTGAAACTAAAATTTCAGAGCCTTTTCGATGTTGGAAGCATAATATAGCATGTGGGGTTTACATGTAGTTTTAGTATCTAACCAGGTTGCTTATTTTGGGGATGTTTCTTTTGGTATGTGAGGTTGGTTTCAATTTTATTGCTTCTCTCACCATTATATTATCAACCAAATATATATTTACGGTGCACACATAAATTTGGTATTGAAATATAGATTAAATATATAAGTAATAGTTTAAATTTTTTTTTAGTGTTTAGAGAAATTGATAATTGGGCGAGATTTATACTCACTTGGATACACATACTGTCAATAAAACTTTGGAAGCATAATATATCATGTCAATTTTATTGCTTCTTTGACCGTTGTATCATTAACCGAATATATATTTACACTTCATAGAGAAATTTGGTATTGAAAAATAGATTAAATATATAAGTAGTAATTTAAATATTTTTTAGTGTTTAGAGAAATTGATAATTGAGCATTTATTCTCACTTGCATATGATGTCTGAGTTTATTAAAAACATAGTAGATCAGAAAATTATGATATTTTGCTAGAAATATAATATATTATGTTGGATTTATGTGTAGCTTCTAGATCAAACAATGATATCATGTGTTTAATTGTATGAATAAATTCTAGTTTCAAGCCCTTTGCTTCCTTGACCAATATATTTTTAACAAAACATATATTTACCTCACCAATAAATTCAGTGACGAATTATAAATTAAATATATAAGTAGCAGCTCAATGACAACTGTATTTATTTTATTCATACAATATAGATTTTGTATTTTATTTTAATATATTTCAAATATTTTCTCTTAAAACAAGTTAGTAAATTATATTATTTACTAAAATGCTAAGACTATACTATATCAAAAACTTGCCACACCACATCAACAACTTAACATATTGTATAAAATTTATGTGTAACTTTTGCATTCAACACTCATATGATTATCAAGGAAAATAATAAAATTTGTTCGTAGAGAGAAATTGTAGAGTGTAAAATAGACTTCAATTCTATTTTCTAGATATTTGTTTCTGTTTAATAAAAATAATTATAAAATTTATATAATTGAAATTTATGGTTATGTATATTATTAAAAAGTATTTTAATCGTATAATTTTGCCTTCAACTCCAAAATAATTTTGAATTCTCGCTCATTTACAAAATAATTTTGAATCTTTGCCAACTTATCTTATTTACGCACTATAGAACTTTAAAACTCTAATATTTTATCAAAAAATTGACTTGTAAAACTAAAATGATAAATCTATAAATAATCTCACAACTTTCTAAAAAAGAATTCCACTTAATTACACCAATTAAGTAAGAAACAAAACCCACCAATTATATAAAAAGATAAAATTCAAAGCATCTCCCAGATATAGGGAGAGGAAATCACAATTCGTATGCAGAAACCATGAAATCAACACTAATCCTAACACAACACAAAACATTTACATTAACAATTATTTCCTAGTTGTTCCCAATGAAGCATATGCAACTATTTTCCAACCTGTGACGATAGAGCATTTGGACCATAAACCATTGAGTGAGCTCTATTAAAACGAGGTCCCCCACCAATGAAATCACCAGTAATCCCAACACAACACAAGAAATCAACATTAATCCTAACACAACACAAAACATTTACATTAACAATTATTTCCTAGTTGTTCCCAATGAAGCATATGCAACTATTTGCCAACCTGTGACAATAGAGCATTTGGACCATAAACCATTGAGTGAGCTCTATTAAAACGAGGTCCCCCACCCATGAAATCAACACTAATCCCAACACAACACAAAACATTTACATCAACAACTATTCCTAGTTGTTCCAGATGAAGCATGTGCAACTATTTGCCTTCATCATGTGCAACTATTTGCCAACCTGTGACTATATAGCATTTGGACCATAAACCATTGAGTGAGCTCTATTAAAACGAGGTCCCCACCCATGAAATCAACACTAATCCCAACACAACACAAAACATTTACATCAACAACTATTTCCTAGTTATTCCATATGAAGCATGTGCAACTATTTGCCAACCTGTGACTATATAGCATTTGGACCATAAACCATTGAGTGAGCTCTATTAAAACGAGGGTGAACATAAACCATTGAGTGAGCTCCGTTAAAAGGAGGTCCCCCACCCTGTAGTCTTGCATATGTTGGTGTGTTTGTTATCATGTAGGTGTAGTTTAGCGGCCCTTTTGAAAGGGAAAAGGAAAAAATAACACTTTAGTTTTGATATTTAATTACGCTTTTACCTTTATAATTTGATTTATAATTTATAGAAAATAGAACAAATTTAAATTTTAAGGACAAGGTATAATTTCAAATGGAGGAGATAGGAGAGATTGTCGGTAAACATTTAAATATTAATTCTTTATAATTTACTACCAGATGATATAGGAGGGATTGAGTCTAAACATTTATATATTATTTTAATATGAGAGATTGGTGGTGTTTTCAAAAGGAAAAATTAGATAAAAAAATAATGATAATAATTAAACATAATGTTGGCTCAATTAAAATCATTTTGCAAGCATTGATATAAAATTATAAATATTTTTTGCTAAAAAAAACCGTAATATGCATATCACATTAAAAGAAATTAAAGGAATGGTGTGAAGGTCACAGCTTAGGCCGTGGGCAAAAATCCAGTCATATTAAGCGCTGATGTGGCAGAGGTCGGGTGCTACTCAAACCACTTACAAACTAACAAAAGAAAGATTTAAGTAAAATGATTCATATTCGCAATGAGAAAATACAATTAATAAATATGTAAAACTTTAATTAATTTAAATTTTTCCCTAGAAAATAAAATTAAAATTCATATTCATAACTATTATATTTACAACATTCTTATTCAAATTT
>APFE031263701.1:246012-313635 GCA_000404065.3 Pinus taeda | reverse complement strand
TTTGCTGCTAATCAGATTGCAGAAACAGCCAGCACATCAGCAGAAACAGGGCCAGCATCAGGACAAACCCTTTTCAACAGGGTGGAGAGCTTATTCTTCATTATGAATGAAATTACTCACTTATTTGATGAGCCTCCCAAGTTTTTATAAGTATACAGAGGCAGATGAGACCATACAGTCAATTTTGAGGCATCAATGGCCTACACAGGAAGTCTGGAATAGTTTGATACAATTACTGCTAAACCAAAGCCAGTAATTATGTTTTTTTCCTTTTGAAATATTTAAATTGTCATACACAGGAAGATAAGGATATATCAGCATGTATGCAGAGAGAGGCTGAGCCAACTCAGCACAACCATTCGGCCACCACAGCAGCATAGGTACTCACAGGTGACAGGGCCGAAAAGCTACAGGAGGACAGAGCTGCACAGACACGTCATTCAGCAGTTATAACAAAGCATCAACCGACTTAGTGAGCTCCAAAGGTCGAAAGCTTCTGACAGGAGTAAAGAGCATTTATGTTGTATTAAAGGCTGTAATAACTTCTTATCTACTATTTATGTACGAGTTAATGAAGATATTTTATTTCTCAGATGACTCAATGCCTAAGATATTTTGTATGAAACACTTCTATATATTCCCCCTCGCATGAGATAGCAGGGGTTGGACGTTGGATGTCAGATATTGCTCATATCTATTCTATTGTTCTTTTACTGTAAAGTCTCAGAGAAGTAATACAAAAGATGATGGAATTTCCAAAGCTCTTTGTTGCTTGATGCTTTGTGGTGTTTAGCTGAAGGTTACAGGATTCTTGCATATTTCATGGCACAATAAGTTTTTTCTTATAACTCTTTGTTATGTGTTTTGTTATCTTTCATATCTCTTTCATGTTTCCTGTGTCTTACAGTTAATAGCAAGGAAAAAGAATAGTTCCAGGATTTAATCACAGATTACCCTGAACTCAATCTAAGCTATTCTGAATGTTTTCTTCAGTTATAGTAATAAAGGTGTAATTCTTAACTGCTACCCTTTCACACTATATCTTTCACAGTGATTATTGTTTCAGGAATTCAAGTTTTCTCTTGAGGAATATATCTCTTTCTCATACCCCAGCTTAGTGGAAAATTCTTAATTGCTTTTCACTGGTTGTTTACATTCCACCATAATAATTTCAAGTTTGTTTCATGAAGTATCTAAATGGCCCTGTAACTCCAGCTGCTCAAACTCAAGATTTCAAGAAACCAATAGCCACAGACTCCATTTCCCAATGGACTAACGTTATCTGCAGATCTCCACTTTAAGTACAGAAAGACATCCTTCCAACCAAACATAAACTAAAACCTTTACTTCATAACTAGCCTAATATTTCCACAGAACAGATAAACCTTAAAGAGAGAGCCCTCTCTGATTACAGCTGGGATAGAAGCTGTAATCCAAAGATTGGTTAGTGGTTACCCCGGCCGTATTCCCTTGGGAGTCATAGGGAACAACCTGGGTGTTAACAATGGGTATTAACAATGAGGCTAAGAAGTATCCGTTTCCACCTGATCTCATTCAATACCTTCATCTTAGAAATACCACGGTGGTTGCACATATTGTTGATCATGGGCGCAACACTATTTTCAAACAGAATTGGAGGTCAGCACCTTAAATGAATATCCCTATACAATGGTATCAGTCCTGGGAATCTTATTTATCGGTATTGTCTAAAGATCATGTGAATTTAAATAAAAATCCATATGAACTAGTATGGATACTAGTCGAGCATGGGAAATACACCCTAAAGATGGGCTACACCCACCTCCTCTCGGATCGCAAACCTGCACATACAAAAAAATGGTGGCAACAGATCTAGAAAATGAAAACTCCTCCCTGGGCAAACCTCTTCATGTGGAGTGTTTTATGCAACAAAACTCCCACAGGTGAAGCCCTTTTGTACAGATCTATTCATGGCCCGATCTGGTGCATTCTATGTGTTATCCTTGAAAATTCGATTGCCAAAAATTGTTTAGCCTAGCTTAAGGACAGGGTGTTTTTGCAGCGCATGAATCCTCTTTTAACAGTTTCGCAGCGCAACATGCTTCAAGTGATTTCGTAGCACGCTACGAAATTGGGATTTGCTCGAGTTTTCAGCAGAAGGTTTATATACTAAATTTTGATGATAAGGTTCCTACCCGAATGGTGCTTACTACTATTAACACTGCAGTTTTTAGAGCTACACCAGAGCCTTTTTGGTCCATCACAAACAGTTGTTCAGTTGCAGCTCATTAAGATTAATCTTAATGAGGAATCATGTTTAATAATTACTTCTTTTGTGGCTGAGGGCATTATGGTAAATCCTGGTGATGTTTTACCTAATACTTCGGTGAACGCTCTTTACTTCGGTCTCAAGGAGGTTGACCTTACAATTCCAGTAGATGTAGAAAAGCTAGATCAAGACATTTGCAAAATTGTTGATAACTGCTTCACAGGAGCAAGACTTCATGTTGAAAGATTGATTTTCATACAGTCATCATATTTGTCATTTGAACTTCTCAATATTGAAAAAGATCCAGCTTGCTTTTCTTTATGGAAGTGCCAGCCTATTGATTCCAGTAAAAGAAAATGGTTTTTGCGGGCAACACACTTGGGTTTATCTCTAGAGACGGGAAGCCTTGATGATTTAGCCCAGAGTAAAACCCAGGCTTGTGGAATTGTGTTGAATTGCATAAACCTGGCATAGAAGGAGCAATGGTGATGAGGATGGTAATCCATTGATTACAAGACCACCTCCAGGTGGTGTGGTTCAAAATGGGAGATCTCCATACTAGTACGCTGGCTACAACTGCTGTAGGTGATGTTTGTTACAGGCATACTTCTCTGTTTTAAGCAGTTAGCTTCCAGGAGGTATTTAGCGCGGCTGAAATACTATTTTCGAAAAATGAAATAGGTTTTTATTCCCAACATACTGAAATAGAAAAACCTCTTTCATTTTCTTCAAATTGATTATGAGCTTGGAGAATCGAGTGACTAAAGTTGCGCTACGAAACTGCTGTAGGTGCAGTTTTTAATTTCCTGTTTTACACCTCTTTTTCAAAGACAGATTCTGGGCAGCTGGAGAAGCGTTTTAAAAAACCAAAAGAGGTTTTTGTTAAGCACGGATTGTTTTACGAAAACCTCCTTCAGTTTTGACAAATACACTTTCTGTGAGAAGCTATGAGCTCTGTCCCGAGACCCATTTTTCAGGCAGAACAACAGTTTCGTAGCAGCTGGAGCTAAATAATTCAATCTCAAACTAGAATTGAAAACAAACGATTCGGTGTCTGATGCATATTTGTGGACAGTACCAGCCCTTAAGCAAGCAAATATCATGAGAAAGCTGAACACAAGCCTAAGAGCAGAAAACAAGGCTTTGAAGAAAGAGGTTAGCAGTTTTGAAGAAGAAGCTAGGTAAACTAGCTCATTGATCCAAGGAGAAAGTTGCTTTTCAAGTTTTGGTAAATTTTGATTTCCATCATTTTGTAACCTTTTAGATCTCTAACACCTGTACAAAGTAGCTAAAGAATTCATGAGTTTAAGTTGACAATGCTTTAGGATACATATGTTCTGTTTTAATAAAAAACAGCAGTTTCATAGCGCGCTACGAAACTGCTGTAGATGACTGTTTTATAAGAAAACAATGAAGTTGATGCTGAGGTCAGCAAATTTTGAAAGGAATGCCTCGAGGGAAGGAAAGAGACCATACAAGGCTATCTAAGCATTCAAAGAGTGACAGGTGTAAGTGTTGGAGAAAAAGGTAAAATATTTTGTTTTTTGCTAAAGTGTTCATAAAGCTACTTTATGACCGAATTATTAGGGTTCTGGTAGGGTTACCGGAATTTTGGGTTGTACACCTTTTCAGTCCACCAAGCATCTAGATCATGAGGCATATGGTGTTATGTGTGGTTATTAAAGGTATTAAATAGCTTGGAGCATGGTCTTTTAGTAATGAAGACTGATGGAAGGCAGGGATAGTGAAAACAGGGCACACATCTTCACCAACTAATGAGTCATCTGCACAGCTAGTATCCAAGGCAACTCGTTCAGTGAATGCTTCTCCAATATATCTCGGCCACAATAGAAAGGGTACAGGTGTCAAAGCTCAAGAAAGGCATCATGCACACAAGGATATAGAATTAGAGTTTCAATATGATTAGGACTCTATGTATTTACAACACAATACCTTTGTATTTAATAAGTTTGTTTAGATATAGATAAGGCAATTAATGATAGGATATCGAGCTCCCCTCATGATGGAGGAGGAGACTCAAGGTAGTTTGAGTTTTGTTTTCCTATATATAGGAGAAACTCTGATGTAAACAGGGTTGGATATTTATGCAAAAACAGAGTTATATTGGCCTGTGTATAAAGCTTTTTACAGTAATAGAAAGATTGTTTATTCTTCCCAAGATTCATACTTTGTTAAAATGCTCAAGATGTTTGTGGTTCTGTTTGATCTTTTATGTTTTATAGCTTGATAAGTATACAATCACTCTGAATTCACCTAGTGCTCAAACTTCCTGTGTATACTTATAAGTTAAGGTTCTTGTCCTTCATGTTTTACAGCTCTTTAAGTGCACAATCACTCTGAATTCACCTAGTGCTCAGACTTCCTGTGTGTACTTATGAGTTGATGGTTATTTGATGAATGTCTTGAATGTTTAAACATTACATGCCTTGGCTTCTATGAATGAACAGTTAATAGTTTACTAAAAGATGTTTGACTCCATGAGCCCAATGGAAGAAATGTTATGCTATCTGTCCAACCAGCAAGTTTAATAAATTCTCATTTCAAGAGTTAGCCCTCTTTGTGCTTAAAGATAAATCAATAGTTTGTTTTGAGAGAGCCCTCTCAGGTTAGGGAGGCTAATCCCTAGCTAAAAGTCTGGCTTGAAACAGTTACATAAGGTCTTACTGATTAGCAGCCATCAGTACAGGTTTTGTGATAACACTATGCAAGCAAGATTCTGAAACCAATGAGCACCTGTTTCTGCTCTGTCCAACTGTTGTCCAATTTTGGAAATCTACAACACAACATCTCTCTATGCATAATGCATGGCAAGGCCCTACTATTCTCCAAGCATGGAACAATTGGATCGTAGCACACCAGGGCGCTAAGGAATAATGCCTTCCTCTTATCCTCTGTTGGACTATATGGCTTACCTAGAATCATATAAATTTCAAGAATGAAACTGTCTGAAGGCCTCTTATCATTGCCAAGGTGGTGGCAGCCTATCATGACATTATAGAAGAGGCAATTTTCCACATCTGCAGAACCTCAGCCCCTGGTTAGATTGATAAAAATAATCCATGGATTTCTTTGATGGAGTAGCCCAACCTCATGGTTGCGAGGGGGTTTCATACTATACATCTCTAATCAACACTTCTATAAGGTCCAATTAGGACTAGGGGAGGGAACAAACAATTTTGTTGAGATTATCACCCTCAGACATCTGCTCCACTTTACACTAACTCATGAGTCATGATCGCTCCACCATTTAGATCTATGGGGATTCAAAAATTATTATCAATTGGTTCAAAAATAAAAATCATTGTCATGCTATTTCACTTCAAAATATTTTGGATGAAGTCTACAATTTCAAAGCAGTGTTTAACACAACCTCTTGTCATCATATATGCAAGGAATATAATGAAGATGCTGAAAGGCTTTCCAAGGAGGGCACGCTACTAGCCTGAGGCTTGTGGATAATCTCTGAACAAACAGGAGCAAAATTCTACCAATACCACCATAGGCCATATATAGACCAGGATTATGATAGGGTAGAAAGGACCTATGTATATATATTTAGCTGTTTTATCATAGATTTATCCAAAACATGTATATATTTATTTTTTCTGATATATAGACAAACAATATGAATATGTATAGGGATCTCTAAACAATCCTATAGGAAATGGCTTGGCCATTTATATTTTTTGACACAGCTTGTTTTTGAAATGTGGTCATGGGCAACAGTTACTTGCATAGCTTTGGGAATCTACTACATGTAATTTCCACATAATGAGGAATTATTCGGTTTTCCATTGGGAATATATATATATATATATTATATATATATATATATATATTATATATATATATATATAATATATATATATATATAGACACAGATGGGGCCACCACCTACCACTGTGCCCCATATACTCCATAACCCAAAAACTATAACATCTTGGTTCTTCACCCTATTTTATAACCCAATGTATATATTTATATATTAAAAAAAGGTGTGTGGTCCCTGTTGTAGCTCCTAAAGAGAACCCTAGGGTTGAGGGAAGGTTCGATGCCTAGGACATCTCAGTCTCTCTTAAGAGATAACGTGGTGCACCTCAAGATATGAATAAAAGTGATTTGGGTGGTTGGTCCAATTCCCTTCACGGAGATAGATTAAATATACACATGAACTATGTATCATTCCAAAGAATAAATTCTTTAGGACTGGTGACTGACACACATAGAATGTAGCTTAAACATTTTCTTTGCAATAAAGATGGGAAGAGGGAAAGTGAGGAGGGAATTTAGTGCAGAGGGATGGATAATCACAAAATCCTAAGCAATGAATCCCAACAGAATTATGAAAGAATAAGAAGATGAAATTGTACAAATTGTGGAGTGAATTTTAAGGTTTATAGCTCGATATTTCATGGGTACATTATGTTACAACATAACATAGTAAATCTCTGGTTTCACAGGTACCGTATGCTAAAAAATAACATAGTAAATATGTAATCTCATAGTTATTTCTTACTACCATATAACATAAGTAAATCCACGATTTGTGAATGAATCCAGGGACTTCTATTTACACATTTCAAAGGAAGAGGAACATATCTGAAATGACATAGATTCTTATAATCACACATAATTCTTCATACCCCAAATGCTTGGAATCACACATAATTCTTCATTAATCTTCTAGAATGAATTACATACCACAGGCCCAAACAAGCAAAAAATGTGCAAAAACATAGCGGACTCATGGAACAAGGAATTTGGACCACAATTGGAACCTCCTTCTCTTTAAACAGAACTTGGAACCTCTATAGAGACAGAATTTGGACCCCCAAAATACATAATTTGGGAACCTTTAAAATGATTTTCTTCCCCCTATTTATAAGAAGGGGGAAGCTTGAAACAATAGTTACAAAATATCTCGACGATGCTCCAACTATCTGATCGACTAACTTCCTCGGCATGTAGATGTTTTTCTACCCAAATGATTACAATAGATTTGATTCCTTCTTTAAACTGTAGAAATTACAAAATAACAAAATATGCGACAACTGAAGGATGGCCATGGAAAAATATCTCCATTCCAATTACTATGATTGCCTCTGATCAGGCCACATCTCTGCCATGGTTGTCCTCTGCATTTACCAAATGATATTTCTGTTTCTTTCTCCCTTTAACTTCTTGAATTCCCCACTTTCTAGATCTAGAAGCGATCAACTGTGGTGGCATTAGAAATGCTCAGTAACATAGATTCTGAACCATCCATCTTCATATGCTCTAGGATATACCAACAAAACCTAATACATATTGTAACTCTTATAAATGATGATTACAAAAACACAAAACTCTAATTGCCCTAGGCTCCTCCTGCTTAAGCTCCTTTATCACTTTTCAACCATGGGACCACTACCTGTGACCAAAGACTTAAGGAATAGGTACTACGATATCAAATCCTTCTATCCTCGTAAATTTATCTAAAATAACATTCCTAAATCATAAATTTATGATGCCTTCAAGCTCCTTTTCCATTGGCCCTCTTCTTGTTTATCCCATGGGACTAGGTATTATGACCTCAAGCTTAGCGCTTGGGTGATAAATCCTTTGGGCTCCTATCAAGGGCCTATCTCCCTTTGTAGTTCATGCTTTTTCTTCGGTTTCTAGGATGGCCATGACCAACTGCCACATGATTTCGCAACACCCTCACCATCATATGTTTTCAAATTGGAATTAACATTTGGGTTATGAAAACTCCCACTTCCAATGCACTCACAACTCTCGATGCTCAGCCCTAGATCTACAGCCTTGGTTCTTTTATGTCTTTGTGATGAGATTCCACATGATTTCAAAGATCCTTCCATCAGAGGTTCTTCCAATAAAATTTTCAATGGCCTTTCCCTCCAAAATGATTTATAATGTTTGGGTGCTTGGCCTTGGTCCGAGCCCTTGGTTCCACTGAGTCTACGTGACCAAGTGCCAGTAAACATCAAAGGCCCTATTCATCGGAATATTTTTAAAAAGAAATTAAAAGAGTTATGATGCCACCATCCTCTAAAGTTCCATATTAGCACTTGGGTGCTCTGACTAGCCCTGTGCCCTTGGTCCCTTTGGTTTTCCATGACCAGACGCTAGTAAATATTGGCTCCCATCTCATAGAAAGTTCTCAAATTGAAAATTAACCTTGGATTTATGATGACTCCCACTTCTGATGAGCTCATAGCTCTCGGTGCTTGGTCCTAGATCTGTGCCCTTAGTTTTTTTGAGTTTTCGTGACCAAGTTCCAGCATGTATCGAAGGCCCTCTCATCAAAAGATTTTTCGAATGCAAACTAAAAAAAAGTTATGATGGTCTCTTCCTATGAAATGTAGACCTCCAAAGTGACATCATGCTGATGTCCTCATCTCCACATGGCGTCTCCAGGGTAGTAACACATGTCACCCAAATATGTCCCTTTGGGCCCTCAAAAACACTAAAACGACTTGCCACGTGTCCTTGTCCCGCCACATCATTCGAAAGTAATCTACCTTGTGAACTTCTTGGAACTAACTATCTACTGCTAGGTGTCCTCTTCAGAGGTGAGAGAAAAGGTCCCTGAGGTATTTGGATTTTCAACGGTCTCCTTTGTATTTCTTTTTCCTCCAAGATTTCAGCACTTTCCAAAAGATGCATTTGTTGAGGAGTTCTGAAACTCCAAATGTTGGGAAATTTATGGTGGTTTTGATAGCATTGTGCATGAATTTTGGCACTAATGTCAACCAGACTGGAAAGAATGCATGGCTTAGAAGGATCCCTATGATAGTTACAAGCTTCATGGAGAAGATCATTATGGTGGGTGTGATTTCAGATGTCCAAGGAGTCAATGAGCGAAGATTTTTTTAGTCATCTTCCAAGTAACAAAAGGAATCAATGCCTCCATCAAACCCCCTCCATTGGAAAGTGCTCTGAATAAGCTTTCCAATGATATGCGGAAGTATAGAAATGTATTCCTGGTTCAAACATTATGGCCTGTTCAAGTTCAGAGATATGAAGCCTTAGGTAGGAAAGAATATAGGCATATTAGAGATTAGTGGTCCAGCATATCAGCATATCAGAGATTGGTGGCCTAGCATATTGACATATCAGAGATCGGAGGTCCGACGTATCCGCATATTGACCTATCGGTGATTGGAGGTCATCATATCGACATATCCACGATCATAGGTCAACATATCAACATATCAATGATTAGAGGTCAGTGTATCGTAGCATTAAAATGTTAAAGGTCAACATATCAACAATATCAGAATATTAGATGCATGATACATTAGAGTAGGCTATATCAGAGGTTGGGGCATATCGAAATCTTGGAGATCAGCGTATTGGAACATCAACATATCGTGGATCGTAATATGGAAACTTTTCAAGTGAGGAACCTTTAAAAAGTTGTGATATCGCTAAGTGTCAATAAGCCTTTAAAATCGTTGGGGAATTCCAAAGGAATATTAACAAAGGATTTCAGTGCAGAACCAATATTGGCGGGTTCTCCTCTCTCTCCTCTAGTAGGACACATGGCAACATGTGATTGGCTCTGATAAGGGCACATGCCAACATTTGATTAGCTCTGATAAGGTATAGTGGCAACTGACGTCAGCATGACATGGATGTACAATAGGACACATGGCAGGCTTATTCACCCTTATTGGGTAGGCTAATGGGCCAGAACCAGGTGACATGTGTCACCACTAAGGACTCACCATTTTGAGTGATGATGTCATATTGGAAGTTGGAAATCGGAGGATTGAAAACATTATAACTCTGTAACAATTGGAGTTTGAAAAGTTCTAATATAGAAGGGCTTTCAATATTGGGTTGGCACATGGTCATAAGGATTCAAAGAACCAAGGGCTAAGTAGAAGGAACCAAGGGTCTAAGGAATAGCAGAACATAGCGTTGATGTGGAGTAATAATGTGAAATTTCTCCAGTATAGAGAGTTGATGGCATATGGGTCAGAAACTATGAAGTTGAATGCAGGAGGAGGAGTTGGTCTCAAGAATAATGGTTATTTAAAATATCGTTGGGTCAAGGCATCAAGGGCCACAATCTTTAGGAAAGAGTGTTGGGTCCGCGTTGAGATGAGACAAGCCATCACTATGCTCTGATGCATGTCTTCAATGAGTTAAATGGAAGAATGGGAGTCATGAAGTATTGTGTAGGTCATCTAAGAATTAATTTCTCAGCAATGGAGCTCCATGCAGTCAGACAATGAAGGACTATAAGGTCAATCTCTGTTTCTTCACTATGGCCATAAAATGATAGGAGATGCAACAACGGAAAGGGAGTCCATGCCTAAGTAAAACTACGAAGCCAAAGGACATGTAGTAAATTCTACCTTAAGCAGAGTGCCTGAAAAGAACAAAACCATCACATGTAAGGGAGAAGAATGGGGAGTTGAGTAGATGTGTGAGAGTATTGAGCTGTGAGTGAAGTGCATAGTGACAGTGAGGTTGACGCACTTGAGAGGACTTTGTCTAATAGTGCAGAAAGAGCAATGAGAAGGTTGTGTGGAGAATGGTGAGGGTAGTGTTGAAGATAAGTTGGTGAAAAGCCCTTGACAGTGAAGGTAGAGTGAAAAGGAACTATTGTTGAGAGCATTAAGAGGAGATCTGTTGCAAGTGAGCACATAAATTAGAGTGCAGAAGTTGAATCTATGGACAATTATTTATTGGTATTTTACTTGTATAATTATATGCCTCTGTTTTTAATTTGAAAATTGTATGAAATAGAAGAACAGTGCCAAGGGTAGGTTGGTCCCTGCATACTGAAAAGGTTGGCTCCCCTTGGCACATTGGTTCTTACTAACCAAAGGCAGATTGGTTCCTACATTCTGAAGAGGTTGGTTCCTCCTGGAAAGTTGGTGCTTCCTAACCAAAGGCAGGTTGGTGCCTGCATACTAAATAGGCTGGTGTCTCTTGGAAAGTTGGATCTTGTTAAAACAAGGGTGTTAGTGCCTCCTATGAGTGGTGCTTAATTTACATCATAAAAAAACAACAAATTTGTGGTTTTTTCCCTCTTGGTTTCCATGTGAAAAACATTGTGTCAAATGTGTGGTTCTCATGTGATTGTTGTTTGAAATATAGTTGTTTAACTGTTTTGTGAATGAATTCTCTCACAATCTAAAGATTATAAGAAGAGACTGTAATCATACAAATAAAAAGAATAAGAGTTTCTTAATTACTGTTTCAACCCCCCCCCCCAGCAATTCCTTATTTCAACAATTGGTATTAGAGCAAGGTTCCTTCAGCTATAGCTTAAACATTCGAGGGTAGATCTATAAGGAATTATGTCTAGGCTAGAGATTCAAGAAGCTTACTCAAGTAGAATACCAGCCCCTAAAGGGACCAAATACGTCTTTTGGAAAGTGATAATGGAAGCACATCTTATGTCCCTGGGAATAGAAGTTTGGTCTTCAGTATTAGTAGAATGCAATGTCCCTTATATTTCTCCCATAGATGAAGATGGAAATAAATTATGGATGGGAAATAGTAAAGCAAATAATTCCATTCTCTATAGTATTAGTCAATTTGAAATGGTAAAGGTTATGCATTGTAAGACTGCTTATGAAATGTGCGTAGAATTAACCAATGTCATGAAGGAGATGAAAAATTCAAGCAAGCGAAACTTCATAACTTCAAAATGAGGTTTGAAAGCTTGAGAATGAATGAGGTTGAAAGCATAGCCTAATAGTTTCTTAGAGTTGATGAAGTGACTAATATGATTAGAGGACTTGGTGAAGAAGTCAAAGAAGAGATGATCTATTAGAAACCATTAAGATCTCTACCCATGAGATTTAATGCCAAAATATTAGTTATTGAGGAAATGGCTAATTTAAAGGATCTCAAGATGGATCAACTACTTGCTACTCTCATAGCCTATGCGATGAGAGTAGGAATAGAAAAGTTTGAACCAAAGGAAGCAGCATTCAAATTATCCAGAAAGGGAAAGGAGCACAAATATCATCAAGATTTATCCATCCATGAATCTACTCAGGAGCTGGCTCAACTAGCCAGAAAATTGAAGAGTGGCTTAGGAAAATATAAAGGGAAGTTCCACTTTAAGTGTTTTGACTATGGAATATTTGGACATTTCTCTTCCAATTTCCCATATGTGGAAAAGGCTAAACAAGAAGAGGATCTGAAATTTGGAAACAAGTCTTAGATACATCAGAAGAAAAATCCCTATAAGGTGAAGGTGTTCTACTCCAATGAAGATAGCTCAGCACTAGAGTTAGAATGTAAAGACTGGTCGAATAATGAGTCAGATAAATATCTTCTTATGGCCTTTGAAACATACTCCAAGAAACAAGGTATTATGGACTCTAAAGAGGAAGAAGAAGGAGTAGTGGACCTTGAAGGGGAACTCATTAGCAGGAAAATTTTGGAAAATTATCTTAAAGTTTAAAAACATTGATGAATCCTACTAGTCCGTAATATGCAAACTATAAAAAAAAAGTTTGATGTATTTGTAAAATTATTCAAATTTACAATGATTTTATATATACACTCTATATAATGTTAGTTATTTTTAAGGTTAAATAATTTTATATTTTAAAATTTCGCCGAATCATTTTTATAAAAAATGGAAATTGGTGAATCTTTTTTTTTGTAAAAATCATGGAAAATTAGCCCACCTACGAATATTAGCCCGTAAAATTTTCCATGCTCATTAGTGCCCTCGATGAATTAAATAAAGAAAGAAAGAAAGAAGAATAAGTAGTTGAAGGAACAATTACAACATGCAGAGGAAGGTATGTATAGCTTTGATACTAAGGAGTTTGCTTATATAAAATAAAATATTGAAGAATATATCAAGAGTAAGGATAGTCTAGTCCTTCTACTGAATGAAAATCAAGGAAATTGTGAGAGGCTGGAAGAGGAGAATAAGCAGTTGAAACAAGAGCTGCTTAAATTAAAAAGGAAAATAAACTCATGGATATGCAAAGATGATATTTTTTCTTTGAAAGGTGACTTGGAGGATGCCAAATGAAAAGAAGAGGTTCTTCAATACTTGATTCCATAATGGGAAGAGAACTTTCAGAGTCTCTAAGTAAAGGTTGTCTCTCTAAGGTTGTCTCTCAAGATTCCTCTCTTAGAAATCAGAATGTATTCTCTCCCTTACTAAGTGAATTAGAATGCTTCAAATGTAATAATTTTGGGAAAAAAGAAAGTGAGTGTAGATGCAGGTTTGAACATCTGTCTAAGTCCCAATATGATATACAATCAACTATCCAGAAGGATGATGGGAGGTGGAAATGGAAGACTAAAGAAGTCATGCAGTGTGGACTTGCCTTATCAGCTTATAACCAAGGAAACAAATGGTATGTGGATAGCGGTTGTTCCAAACATATGACTGGGGACAAAGGAAAATTTATACCACTTAGGAAAAGGATAGAGGAAGCAATGTCACCTTTGGAAACAATGCTCTGACAAGAATCAAGGGTAAAGGTGTAGTGAGTCGATTAAAAAATAGAAGCACAAATGTTGCTGTATGTAGAAGGTCTCAAGCAAATTTTTCTCAGTGTTAGCCAAATGTGTGATAATTACTATGATGTGACCTTTCGATTTAAATACTGTGAGATCTCCAACATAAAGAATGTAAAACTGGTGGTAAAAACAATCAAAACCCACAATAATGTATATGTGTTTGACAATTCCAGGGTTAACTATTATTTAAGCAAAACAAGTGAAGCATCGTTGTGGCACAAGAGGCTTGGGCATATGAATTCTGACAGTTTGATAAAAGTAAGCAAGTTGGGAGTAATGAAAGGATTACCAAGACTGTCAAAGCCCGATAACAAAATCTGCAAGTCATGTCAATTTGGCAAGTAGACTAGGACTTATTTCAAATCAAATAGTTCTCCTCATCTAGACCATTGGATCTCATTCACATGGACATTTGTGGATGCAAGAACCTCAAAAGTGGAGAGGTATTTTATGTTTTACATTGATGATTTCACTAGGTCCACTTGGATTGTCCTCTTAAAAGAAAATTCAAAATCACTCAAGCATTTCAAGAAGCTTAAAGATCAAGTATAAAATGAAAAATATTTAAAGATAAAATGCTTAAGATCAGACGAAGGGGGAGAGTACAACTCAAGAGAATTTGAGGAATTTTGTGAAGAGAATTGCATCATGAGATAGTACTCAGTGGCTAGAACTCCTCAGCAAAATAGAGTAGTAGAGAGGAAGAATAGAACAATCTAGGAAATGGCCAAAGCAATGTTAGATGAAGTAGGAGTCTCTCACAACTTCTGGGCAGAAGCAACCCAGGCAGTAGTATATCTATCAAATAGAAATCAACTCAGGCGTAATAGTGATAAAACTCCCTATGAGTTATGGAAGGGAATACCTGCATCAGTTAAACACCTCAAGATGTTTGGAAGCAAGTGCTTCATTAATAGTAGTGAAAAGAACTTTGGTAAGTTTGATTCACGCACTAATGAAGGTATATTTCTGAGATACTCTATTCAAAGAAAAGGTTATAAGTGTTACAACAAGCGGACAAGGAAGATTGAGGATCACATCGATGTAATTGTAGATGGCGTAGGTTCACAACTTGAATCCTATACAAGAAATATGAAATCAAATGATGAAGAAAGTTCAGATTTGAGGTACACAGATATGGAAGAAACATATTCAAATAATTAATATGAGGAAGCAGGCACGACTTCGAGGCCATAGACACCGTCTAGGTATGTATAGAAGGAACATCCTAAGAATCATATTCTTGGAGATCAAAGATGTGGCGTCCAAACTAGAAGAAAACTTGTTGGAAATACAAGTAATGTGAATCTGGCCCTACTGTCACAGATAGAACCCAAGAACCTTTGTCAATAAAGTGAAGATAAGTTTTGGGTGGAAGACATGATCGAGAGAGAAAAATGTTATTGTGACCAAGTGGGTTTTCAAGAACAAACTGAATGAATAGGGTCAAGTAATCAAGAAAAAAGCTCGATTGGTCTACAAAGGGTATTCCCAAATAGAAGGGGTAGATTTCAAAGCAACCTTTGCACTAGTATCTCCACTGGAAGCTATAACAATCTTTCTTTCTCATGCCATCCATAATAATATTAAGGTATATCATATGGATATAAAGTATACCTTTCTAAATGGCAATTTAGATTAACAAGTCTACATTGAGCAGCTAGAAGGATTTTTACTTTCCTCCGATGAAGGGATCGTATGCAAATTGAAGAAGGCCTTGTATGGTTTAAAATAGGCCCCCAGAGATTGGTATGAAAGGCTGGATATGTATCTTCAACAGAAAGGGTTTAAGAAAGGCACAATTGACAGTAACCTTTATGTAAAATTTGAAGGTGACTATCTACTGATAGTAGTTATGTATGTGGATGATATCATATTTGGTAGATGTTGAAAATAATACTGAGAGGGGGGGGTGAATCAGTATTATCAGAATAATTATTCTTTTTCAAAACAACTGATATACGCTACTTCAATTTAATAAACCTGCGTATGTACGCGATTATGCAGATGGAAACTTGCGTATACAGAACATGCTTTTACTTTACTTAATCTTTCTGATGATGATTGTTAGTTAGTGATGCAGAATCAAATCACAGTATCCAGAGACAATAAAATAGAGCAGAAAGAAAATCAAACACAAGAACACAAGATATAAGGTGGAAACCCAATGTGGGTGAAAACCACATGCTGCAATTCGTCTCTATCTTCCTTTTAAATTAGAAAACTTCTTTTACAATGTACTGGTGCAGTCTTTTTACCAGTACGCAGGCTTGCAACCTGCAGAGAGCTACAACTCTCTCTCGTTCTCCAGTTTCTCCTGGAAGGGAGCAAAAACCCCCTTTAACTTTTGCACTAGCCAAGATACTAGTACGTAGTTGCTGGCCTACAGAAGGCTACAACCTTCTCTTCCTTCCAGGGACCACTTTTCCTCAATTTTCAAACTGGATCCATGAACATCAAACAATCATCAAGAATCAACCAATCTCCTTTTCACCAACTAAATCTAAAACAAGTAGATACTTCTTTGACAGCTGTACACAGAACACTGTACCAGAAACCACACGGCAGAAACAGAACCCAAAACACAGCAGCAATAAGCAGAAACAACTAGATCACAGCTTAATGCATATACGCATTTTCAACAGTCTGCAACTTGTGTGAATACGCATCTACGTATGGAACAACTTGCATATACGCGCCTTTACTTCCCCTAAACGGCGTGTATACGCGCCTTCGCTTCACTGAACCTGCGTACAAATCTATAAAGAACAACACACTCTTCCAGATATTCAATCGCTAATTAACCCAGATTATCAGACTTATAGATCAGACAAGCGCCACATTAAGCAGATCAAAATCATACAGAGATACTCTCATTTAGGCTTAAAGATTATGACCCATGAATAGACCTTATCCTTCCTTTGGCGCTAAAGTTCCTTCTTCCTTCAGATCCAGATCTGCATCACCATCCAATATACAAGCTCTAGCACCTTTTCAGATCTTCAATAATAATCCAGATTGTAATTTGTCACAAGATCTCCTTCCTCTTTTATAGTCCTAGGCCTTCCCCAATACCATGGTCCAAAACCATAACATTTCAATACCATGAACTCAAAACAATGGCTCGACACAATTGACGAGACGCCATGGTCCAAAACATAGGTTCAAGTTCCAAGATCTAACTGCCATGGACCAAAACAATGATCACCAACATATACGCGCTTTTGTAAAGTATAACCCGCGTGTATACGCGCCTTCGTCTAGATGAACCTGCGTATATGTCTGTTTCTACTTTCTGAGTGCCTGAACTGAGATCTGTTACCAAAGAAGGTTGCCATCAAGGACAACGCCTGTGCCATAGCTCCAAACCTGTGCCATAATGCCAACAGTAGCCATATTGAACAATTGGGGCATAAATTTGCAAATTGTATGCAAATAGAGTTTGAAATGTCTATGATTAGAAAACTCTCCTTCTTTCTAGGTCTGAAAATTACTTAGTCCCCATAAGGAGTGTTTATATCCCAATACAATATCTCAAGGAAACTTTGAAGAAATTTGAAATGGAAGATTGCAAACTTGTTAGCACAGCCATGACTATATGATGCAAATTGTGCAAAGAATATGAAACAGTGTAGGTAAATCAAACTGAATACAGTTCAATGATAGGAATCTTGCTATATCTGGTAGCTTCAAGGCCAGACATCTTGTAAGAAATGGGGATTGTGGCCATATTTCAAGATTTTCCACGAGAAAGTCATATGGTTTCTGTCAAGAGGATCTTCACATATCTTCAAGGAACAACAGAGTATGGACTGTGGTATGCTAAAAGTGAAAATTTAAAGTTTAAAGCCTGGACAAATTTATATTGGACTAGAAATCTTGATGAAATGAAGAGTACTTCTGGTGCAGATTTATTCCTGGGCAAATGCTTAGTGTCATGGGTCATCAATAAACAGGGCTCCATTTCTTTGTCAACTACTGAAGCGGGGTATATTGCTGCAGCTACCTACTATATTGGGATTCTATGGATGAAGAAAAACTTGAAAGATATACAGGTAGAGTTGTCTGATCCCATTCCAATAATGTGTGACAACACAAGTGCCATAAACATCTCCAAAAACCCTGTCATGCATTCAAATACTAAGCATATTCCTATCAAGTTTCATTTCTTGATAGAACAGGTTGCATCCAACACTTTCAGACTTGAATAAAGATAAACTGATAGATATATTTACCAAGCCACTAGCAAGAGAACCATTTGAGTATCTTGGGCAACAGATAGGAGTTGTGAATCCTCCAACCAAATGACTTGATTTTGGAAGGTGGTGGCAGCTACCCAGCATGTGGAACTCATGGGAGAGTAGGTCGAAATGGTTCAGGGGGAGTGCTCATGAAGTATTCTTTTCCACTAATGTCAAACAGGGAGAAGATTGGCTTTGGAGTAGGCCATGCCTATCCTAAGGGGGATTTTATGGTGTTTCCATCAATACCAAAGGGGAGGATTGTCATAGAATTGATCGTGGTTGTGTTAATATTGTGCATGAATGTTGGAACTGATGTCAACCAAACTAGCAAGAATGCTTGACTCAGAAGGATTCCTATGATAGTCGCAGGCTCCGTGGAGTAGATCGTTATGGTGGGTGTAATTTTAGTTGTACAAGGAGTTAATGAGAAGATAAGTTTGCAGTCATATTCTAAGAAAAAGAAGGACTCAAAGCCTCCACCAAACCCTCTCCACTGGAAATTTCTCTCAGTAAGATTTCCAACAATATGCGGAAGCCCAGAAATGGATTCCTGGTTCAAAAGTTATGGCCTGCTGAAGTTCAGGGATTTGAAGCCTTAGGCAAGAAAGAATATCAGCATATCGGAGATCGGTGGTCCAACATATCGGTATATCAAAGATTGGAACTCCATCATATCATCATATCAGAGATTGTAGGTCCAACGTATCAGCATATCGGCATATCAAAGATCGGAGGTTAGCATATCGACATATCGACAATCGGAGGTCAGTGTATTGACACATTGAAATGTCGGAAGTTGGCATATCAGAGATATCAAAATTTTAGAGGTGCGATACATTAAAGCAAGCTGTATTAGATGTTGGAGGATATCAAAATCCCAGAGATCAACGTATCAAAACATCGACATATCGGGGATCGCAATATCATAACTTTCCAAGTGAGGAACCTTTAAAATTCTATGATAATGCTAAGTGTCGATAATGCTTTAAAAGCATCAAGGAATGCCAAAAGAATATTAACAAAGGATTTCAGTGCAAAAACAATATTTGGAGGTCCTCCTCTCTCTCCTCTAGCAGGACAAAAGGAAACATGTGATTGGCTCTGATAACACATGAAAACATCTGATTGGCTCCGATAAGGTACAATAGAAACTGATGTCAGCATGAAATGGTAGTACGACGAGACATGTGGAAGGCTTATTCAACCTTATTCAGTAGGCTAATGGGCCAGAACTCGGTGACACATGCCACCACTAAGGAGTCACCACATGGAGTGATGATGTCATATCAGAAGTAAAAAATTAGAGGATTTAAGACATGAAAACTCTATAACAATTAGAGTCTTCAAAAGTTTCGATATAGAAGGGATTTCGATATTGGATTGACACACGGTCGTAAGGGTTCAAAGAACCAAGGGCTAAGAAGAAGGAGCCAAGGGTTTGAGGAATATCAAGCATAGTGTCACTTCGAGTAATAATCTGAAATTTCTCAAGTACAGAGAGTTGCTTGCATATGATTTGGCATGAGTAATGGTGACTTTCAAAGATCATTGGGTCAAGGCAACAAGGACCACAATCTTTAGGAAAGAGTGTTGGGTCTGCCTTGAGATGAGACAATCCATCACTATGCTCTGATGCACATCTTCAGTGAGTTAAATGGAAGTATGGGACTCATCAAGTAGTGTGCAAGTCATATGAGAATTAATTTCTCACCATGGAGCTCCATGTAGTTAGACGATAAAGGACAATAAGGTCAATCTCTCTTTCTACACTATGACCAGAAACTGACAAGAGACGCAACAACAGCAAGGGAAGCCATGCCTAAGTATATCTAGGAAGCCAAAGGACATGTAGCAAAGTCTACCTTGCGTAGAGTACCTTAGTAGAACAAAACCATTGCCTATAATGGAGAAGCGTGGGGAGTTAGGCAAATGTGTGAGAGTATTGAGCCATGAGTGAAGCACATAGTGACAATGAGGTTGAAGCACCTGAGAGGACTTTGTCTAATAGTGCAACAAGAGCAACAAGAGTGCTCTGTGGAGAATGGTGAGGGTAGTGTTTAAAAGACTTCAATGAAGATCCCTTGATGATAAAGGCAGAGCATAGAGGAATTGTTGATGAGAGCGGCAAGAGAATATCTGCTGCAAGTGAACACAAAAATCAGAGTGCAGAAGTTGAACCTATAGACAACCATTTATTAGTATTTTACTTGTATAATTTTATGCCTATGTTTTCAGTTTGAAAATTGTGTGAAATAGTAGAACAATGGCAAGGGCAGGTTGGTGCCTCTTGGGAAGTTGGTGCTTTCTAACCAAAGGGAAGTTGGTTCCTGCATACTAAATAGGTTGGTGCCTCTTTTTAATTGGTGTTTTCTAACCAAAGGCATGTTGGTGCTTGCATACTAAAGAAGTTTGTGCCTCTTGGCAAGTTTGTTCTTGCTAAACAAAGGGGGTTGTTGCCTCCTGCGAGTGGGTGCTCACAAAAAAATAGGTGTAATTAAGTGGGTTCTTAATTTACATCATAAACAAAAAAAAAATTGTGGTTTTTTTCCTCTGAGCTTCCACATGAAAAAAACTATGTCAAATGTGTGTTTCTCATGTGATTTTTGTTGGAATATGTATGCCTGAAGTATTGTTGGTTAACTTATTTGTGAATGAATTCTCTCACAAGCTAAAGATTATAAGAAGACACTATCAGCATAAAAAGAAAAAGAATAAGAGTTTCTTAATTTCTGATTCACCCCCCCTCTCAACAATTCCTTATTTCAACAATTAGTGTCATAGAAATGTTCCTTTAGCTACATTTTAAACACTGGAAGGTATATCTATAAGGAATTTTGTGTATGCTAGAGAGTGAAGAAGCTTACTTAAGTAGAATAAAAACCCTTGATGGGACCAACTATGCCTTTTTTAAAGTGAGAATGGAAGTGCATCTTATGTCCCTGGGAGTAGAAGTTTGGTCTTCAGTACTAGTAGACTAGAATGTCCCTGATATTTCTCCCATGGATGTAGATGGAATAAAATTATGGATTGGCAATAGTAAAGCCAAGAGCTCCATTCTCGGTAGCATTAGTCAATCTGAAATGGTAAAAGATATGCATTGTAATACTTCTTATGAAATGTGGGTAAAACTTAATCAGTGTCATGAAGGAGATGACAAAGTCAAGCAAGAGAAACTTTAGACTTTCAGAATGAGTTTTGAAAGCTTGAGAATGAATGAGGATGAAAGCATAGTAGAATACTTTCTCAGATTTTATGAAGTCACTAATATGATTAGAGGGCTTGGTGAAGAAGTCAAGGAAGAGATGATAGTTGAGAAAGTATTAAGATCTCTACCCATAAGATTTAATGCCAAAATCTCAACTATTGAGGAAATGGCTAATTTAAAGGATCTCAAGATGGATCAACTATTTGGTACTCTCATAGACTATGAGATAAGAGTAGGAATAGAAAAGTAGGAACCAAAGGAAGCAACATTCAGATTATCCAGAAAGGGAAAGGAGCACAAAAATCATCAAGATTGCTCCAGCTGTGAATCTGATCAGGAGTTGGGTCAACTAACCAGAAAACTGAAGCATGGATCAAGAAAATATAAAGATAAGTTTCCCTTTAAGTGTTTTAACTGTGGAAGAGTTGGAAATTTCTCTTAAAATTTCCCTTGTAAAGAAAAGGCTAAAAGGGAAAAGGATCTGAAAGTTGGAAACAATTCTTAGACACATTAGAAGAAATATCCCTATAATAAGAAGGGGTTCTACTCCAAAGAAGATAGCTCAACACCAAAGTTAGACTGTGAAGACTCATTGAAGAATTAGTAAGATAAGTATCTTCCTATAGCCTTTGAAACAGACTCCAAGAAACAAGGTATTATGGACTCTAAAGAGTAAGAAGAAGAAGGAGTAGTAGACCTTGAAGGGGAAATCATCAGTGCCTCAATGAATTAAAGAAATAAAGGAAGAAGAATAAGTAGCTAAAGGAATAGTTACAACATGCAAAGGAAGGCATGTATAAATCTGAGAATGAGGAGTTTTCCTATCTAAAACAAAAGCTTGAAGAAGCTATCAAGAGTAAGGACAATCTAGTCCTTCTTCTAAAACAAAATCGAGGAAACTATGAGATACTAGAAGAGGAGAACAAGCGGTTGAAACAGGAGCTGCTTAAATTAAAAACGGAATGAGCTCAAAATTATGCAAAGATGATATTATGTCTTTAAAAGTTGATATGGAGGAGGCCAAAGGAAAAGAATAGGTTCTTCAAGACCTGATTCAAGAACATGAAGAGACCTGTCAGAGTCTTGAAGTAGAGGTTGTCTCTCTAAGAACTGATCCTGAGAAAACAAATAACGAGAAGGTTCTAAATGAAATTTTTGTCAAAGGTACAAGGAAACTAGATCAGATCCTGAATATTTAAAGGATTTCAAGAATAAAAAACAGTCTGGGATACTCTAAGACACAAGAAGCTTCTATTGTAAAATTTATGTTCGTAGGATTCAAGGAACCACATAGTCATGAGAAGAAGCATCATGAAAGATTTAATGAAGACAAAAGATGTGCCAGACAAAGAGGAGATGACCAATGGAGAAAGAACCAATCAGTCAGATGACCAAGGTATTTTCCTACTCAATCTCATAATTATTTTAATAATAAGAATGCCTATTTGTTTTTATGGTCACTGCTATAGGTGTCATATCTTTGGACATAAATCCATTGATTGTAGAAGGATCAAAGTTGAAGGAGATGAAAATCCCAGATATATTACACACAGGATTTCTAAGTCTAAAGATTCCTTTCTTAGAAATGAGAATGTCTTCTCTCCCTTACTAAGTGAATTAGAATGCTTCAAATGTAATAATTTTTGGAAAAAAGAAAGTGAGTGTAGATGCAGGTTTGAACACGTGTCTAAGTCCCAATATGATAGACAGTCTACTATCCAAAAGGATAATGGGAGTTGGAAATGGAAGACTAAAGAAGGCATGCGGTGTGGACTTGCCTTATCAGCTCATAACCAAGAAACACATGGTATGTGGATAGTGGTTGTTCTAAACATATGATTGGGGACAAAAGAAAATTTCTAATGCTTAAGGAAAAGGACAAAGGAAGAAATTTCACCTTTGGAAATAATGCTCTAGCAAGAATCAAGGGTAAAGGTATAGTAAGCCTTGATAAAAAAACAAAAGCACAAATTGTGTTGTATGTAGAAGGTCTCAAGAAAAATCTACTCAATGTTAGCCAAATGTGTGATAATGGCTATGATGTGACCTTTTGATCTAAATACTATGATATCCTCAACATAAATAATGGGAAACTGGTGCGAAAATTAATTAGAACCCACAATAATGTATATGTGTTTGATGATTCTAGGGTTAACAGTTATTTAAGAAAAACAAGTGAAGCACAGTTGTGGCACAAGAGGCTTGGGCATATGAATTTTGACAGTTTGATAAAAGTAAGCGAGATGGGTGCATCGAAAGAATTACCAAGACTATCAAAGCCCAGTAACACAATCTTCATTTCATATCAGTTTAGCAATCAGACTAGGACTTATTTCAAATCAAAAGGTTTCTCCTCTTCGAGACCTCTAGAGCTCATTCACATAGACATTTGTGGCCCAAACAAAGAAAGAACCTCAAAAGAGGAGAGGTATTTTATGTTTCTCATTGATGATTTCACTAGGGCCACTTGGATTTTCCTCTTAAAATAAATGTTATGAGCACGCAAGAATTTCAAGAAGTTTAAAGCTCAAGTAGAAAATGAGAAATATTTAAAGATAAAATTCTTAAGATCAAACAAAGGGGGAAAGTACACGTCAAGATAATTTAAGGAATTCTGTGAAGAGCATGGCATCAGGAGGTAGTACTTAGTGGCTATAACTCCTCAACAAAATGGAGTAGTAGAGAGGAAGAATAGAACAATCTAGGAAATGGATAGAGCAATTTTAGATGAAGTAGGAGTGGCTCACAACTTCTGGGGAGAAGCAACCCAAGAAAGAGTATATTTGTCAAATAAAACTCGACTCGAGACTAATATTAATAAAAGTCCCTATGATTTATGGAAGGGAAGACCTGCATCAGTTAAACACCTCAAATCGTTTGGAAACAAGTGCTTCATTAAAAGGAATGAAAAGAACTCTGGGAAGTTTGATTCATGCACTGATGAGGGGATATTGCTTGGATACGTTATTCGAAGAAAAGGTTATAAGTGTTACAAAAAGTGGACAAGGAAGATTGAGGATTGCATCAATGTAATTGTAGATGAGGTAGGTTCATAACCTGAATCTTCTGAAAGGAACATGAACTCAAATGATGAAGAAAGTTTAGATTTGAGGTCTGCGGATTCGGAAGAAACAGATTCAGACAACGAAGATGAGGAAGAAGGCACGACTTCAAGGCCAAAGACACCCTCCAGGTATGTACAAAAGGAACATCCTCAGAATCAGATTCTTGGAGATCAAAGAAATGGCATCCAAACCAGAAGAAAACTAGTTGGAAATACAAATAACGAAAATTTGGCCCTACTATCATAGATATAACCCAAGAACCTTTGTCAAGCAAGTGAAGATAAGTCTTGGGTGAAGCCATGAATGAAGAACTTGAACAGATTGAAAATAATGATACATGGGAGCTTGTTCCAATGCCAAGATATAAACATGTTATTGGAACCAAATGGGATTTCAAGAGAAAACTTAATGAACAGGGTCAAGTATTCAAGAACAAATCTCGATAGATCTGCAAAGGGTATGCCCAAATAAAAGGGGTAGATTTTTTATGAAACATTTGCAGCAATAGCTTGACTAGGGGCTATAAGAATCGTTCTTGTTCATGCCATCTGTTGTCCCTTAAGAAACCAATTTCCTAGTTGTGTAGAAATTGTGCTTAAGACATTAATGTTTATAATTATTGTCACTTGTTTGTCACATAATTGTATGTTGTATTCTCAAATGTTTGAAAGAATTACTTTTAAACCCTCAATACTTAGGTGACATGGAAATATCATAATGCCATTATATTTCTGAATATAAATGATGAATGAAGAAAGCTTGAAGAAGTCATAGACAATATGTTGTTTTACACAGAATCTACTATTTGTGACACTTGGAGAAGTTAAAGATAATATGTTGTCTTACACAGAAACTACTATCTATAACTTAGAAGAATTGCAGAGGTGGGAACTTCAAGTATAGGAGCAGTCTTTTAAGGTATTTTAACTTCATTTACATAAGAAAATAAAGACCTACAGCTTCATTACCATACTTAAAGGAAGAAAACATTTAATGACACATAAGAGAGAAGTCATAAAATCATACCCAACAATGTGTGGAAAAATTCTGATTCTTTCATTAATCAATAGTTTTATCAAGAATACAGTGGCCTAGTCTCCAGGCTCTCCAAAGTTAAAAACCCTTTTTTCCTATAATCTTTCCTCTTTATACATCATAGGATAGTTAATAACCACCCAAAACTATCAAACTACCTAACTATCCTGTAACTGCTTTGACGTAAAGATCATTACAAAATATTACATTTGAGGGTAAAAACACCTCATTCATTACAAGAAAACAATATAATAAGAAGTAATATAAATTAGATAATGATGGGATATTGATTCTCGCAGTTAGAATCTATAGCTTGAGCCTTAATGGAGTAGTGGATGAAGTGGTGGGGTATGGTGAGTGACGCGGGCAATTAATAGATGGAAGTAGTGGAAGATGTGGAATGAGTGACGTGGGGAAGAAAGCTTTGGGATCTCACCGTGGGGGTAAAGAATGTATGGGAGCTTCAACGAGGTTGAACCCCCACAGTAATTTCAGGCCACACATTGCGGTCAACCATGCTGATGTCACTATCAATTACAGAGGTTGAGCTTTAATTAATCTTCATGCTCATTTCTTCCTCGCAGCACACCTCAATGTACTTATCAAGCTATGGCTTGATCATGCCTCTTAAACCTGCATGACCTTTAAAATATGGCAAACCTTCAGTTACCACGGAACTCAAAGAATTAAAACTCTAGTCCATAAACCTGTCGCATCTGATTTCCGAAATAAACTTCGTTCTAGTTACCCACACGATTGTCGTCGGTTCTATGGCTTCTTGATTGGATGGCCCAGATCTTCTCACGGGTTTATCACTTTCAAAAGCCATTAATAATATAAAATCAAACATTTCTTTCAAATATTCACATTTATTTTATTTCTGTTATAACATAATATTTGGTTTTTCTTTCATTTTGTGATAAAACTAAAAATAAAACTTAAATAACAATGGATGCTACAACATTTGGCTCCACTTGGGGATAATTCTTTTTCCACAGAAACACTGAGAACCACAGATCAATGCCTTCACCTTGGGCATGGAGCCATATATTTCTTAACCAATTCAAATGCTATGGCATTTGTACATTGAATTCACTCTGGTATCTACAATGATAGGATTCTTGTGCTTCAGAACTGGAAATACCGCTTGAGGTACTGCCCATTGAAAGGCAGCTATAATGTTTCACCATCAAGATTCTCTGTAGTAGTTTTTTTAAGGATTCTCATCAAAGTTTTATTAGTGGATTCAGCCCATCCATTTCCCTGTGGATGATAAGCAATTGAATGAGATAAAATAGGATTATACTTATGACAAAAGACAATAAAATTACTTGAACTAAACACTTGAGCATTGTTTGTTATGACTTTGACAGGGCATCCAAGTCTGCTGAACATGCTTTCCTCATATGTCTTGAGATCCTCATAGGACCAAGCCAAAACATCAATGTATTTCTTGAAAAGCTTAATATATCTATCCTTATAATTAAATGAAACTTCCTTGAACAATTTGACCAGCTTGGGCTCCTTCTGGATTCCAATATTGTGATCCTGAATCTGTTCATCCTGTGAAAGGAAACCAACACCTATTCCTTCTTTATAATAGGCTCCATCAAAGAAGTACTTCCACACCTCTTCTATTTGTAGCTCTGCATTTACACAAGCTGAAGTAAGCTACCTCTAGTTATCTTCAGCCAATTCTACATTGGCATGCAGCATGAAGCAAGAAAAATCATCTTTTCCTTGACTATATATAACTGAATTACTTACTTCATTATTTGTGATTTTTTTAATATTTTTTTTTTCTCTATACAGCCTCCTTTCTTCCCCACCCAAAATTGGTATGATAGCATCAGAAAAATCTAGTTTCAAAACACCACCCAATTTAGCCCCCCATGACCTAGATAGTAACATTCTAAACCTAGCAGGGATATCTGCTACCACTACATCCATTACCAAAATTTTGGCTGGAAGTTGGGCTAGTGACAACACCATATCTTTAATGCACCCCAGACACTTGAATTTATTTGAATCAAAAGAATACAAGTCTCCTGTAAGGTTTAGTAATTTGTAGGTTTAGTTGTTTCATCATTGATAATGGCATAAGGTTACGTGAGGCTCCTAAATCAAACATACAATTGTGTAAGAGTAAATCATGAACCAATAAAGAAATGTAGAAAGGAGGTGTTGAAGAATAAACCTCCTACACATGTGAACCAAAAACCAATACTGGTTTATCTTCTTGTAAATTCGCAATGCCATTTATATTCACATTCTAAGATAGATTGATAAACTCTGTAATTTCTCTTTGATAAGTTGGTGTTTTAACCAACTCTGTGAGAGGCACATGAATTTTGGTATTTTCTAACTCTTTGGTGAAACTAAACACATGGCTCTATTTATTATTCCTTTCATTCTCATCTTCACTTTTCTTCATGACTGAAATGTCTTGTGGAATGGAAACAAGTTTCTCTAAAGGAATTTTTTCACTTTCATCTTAAGAGGACTCACCTTGAAGAATTTGAGTCTTTCTACCTGTATTCTACTGCTTCTTTCCTTTATTCAATTGTTTTGCAGGTTGTGGTTCTTATTCTTGTGGAGTTGCCTTTTGTAAGGGAGCTGGAACTTGCTGCTCACCTTCATCTTCTTGACTTCTAGATATTTTCCTTGATCTCAAGTCATATTTCTTATGTAGTTCTACCTGCATAAAATCAGAAAAATGCTTCCAACATTCATCAATTTCATTATCATCATAAATGGCATCTGTTTCACTATATTCTCCTCCCTCAATAGCTAGTTCATCTTCATCTACTGCATACAATGTGAAAATATGGTCATCATGATCCTTGGAATGCTTTGGTACTTCATTAGGATCTGCCTCTATATACAGTGGTGCTTGAATCTACTCTTGATCTTTTCTCTCCCTCTGTAAAATTTGCAGAGGTTATATTCTATATTGAGGATTAAAATTTCTACTTTGTTGTATTTGTCTCTGAGAATTCTTACTCTCTAATTCCAATTCAATCAATTATTAGACAAATTTATAATCACATTATTCATATCCTCTAATGTTTGATCATGAGAGGATTCTATTTTAGCCTTTCTCTTATCCTGGATAGGTTGTGCATCTGGTGTTTTACCTGCAACCACCAGATTTACTTCTATCTCTATCATTTGTTTGGATATGATCAAGGGTTCGGGATCTCCTCTCCATCAATGTGTGACCTAAAAATGGGGCACTAAAGGCTTCTTGTCAAGCTTACAAGAACCTCTCCCACTTCCAAAGCTTATATATTCCCAAGGTATTATGATTAACCAATTGTGGAATTAATAATGCTTGAAATAGGTGTATGCTTGTGTTTATTTTTAAACTATTTATGTGCCTTAAGTTTATTTTCTTGAACTGATATAAAACATATAACAACAAATAAAGCAGCAAATACAATTCAGTAACAAGAAATCACACATAACAGCAATATAATATGGAGTTCACCCAAAACTCTTAGGCTACGTACGTCTCCTTGAGCTCTAGTCAACTCGATTAGGCTCTCTAGGGTTATGGCAAAGTCCTTTTACAAGCTCCACACTCAACTCCACTTGTTTGCATTCAACACAATGGGCTTCGAACACCATCTTATCCCTGACTCTGAATCTCTCCAGCTTTCTGGCTCTGGCTCTGGCTCTGGCTCTTAGCTCTGGCTCTAGCTCTGGCTCTGGCTCTGGCTTTGGCTCTCGCTCTTGGCTCTGGCTCGTGGCTTTGGCTCTAGCTCTGGCTCTAGCTTTGGCTCTAGCTCTCGGCTCTGATTTGGCTCTTGGCTCTGGCTCTGGCTCTGTGAGTTATTAGCAGTTCACTTGACCTCCAAGCGACTATCTTAGCAACTTTTAGCTCTCTGGTTTTTTGTTCAGCCTCCAAGTGAATCCAAAAACTCCCTCAGTTGTTTGTGTTATCGACCTTTGGTCAATCATGATGTCTGTGTTTTTGTAAGGCATCCTTTGACTCTGCGGCTCCCACAGTCATTCCTCTTTCCCTTTGATCATGAGGAATCATTCTTCTTCTCGGCTCTACCTCTTCATGCTTCAAAATGCATCCCTATTATAGAAACACCCACATGCAGTGTGGCACAAGGAATGGTGGTTGTTTCCCAATGGAAAATGAATCGGCGGCCTCTTTCTGAGCGAAATCCACTAAATAAAGCATTTTAGGCTCGTAACAGAAATACACAGGAAAACACACGCAAACACATCATGAGCCTTTAGCCTGGACTTCAAATATTATGGATTTGGCCCTATAAGCCTATCGGGTCCATCTAAATATCACTTATTGCTATCGCATGGCATAATGGCCAAAAAAACCCAATATACGGATAATACACAGAAAATCCAAAAATATGGATTTCAAAACTTATGAAATCATGTCCATAATTCGTATTAGGTCCACCATCCATCACAATATCGCAATCACATCGTCACATGGCCAAATGGCCAAAAACCCATTTACATGGGAAATACATTGAAAATCCAAATTTCTAGATTTCAAATATTATGGAATCGTGCTTATAAACTCCATCGGGTCTGCCCTTTATCACAAGTTGCATATCGGCATATCGCAAAGCATTGGCCCTTTGTATCAGGGGTTCGCCGATTGTCAATCACCAATATTACTGATCACTATACCACAATCGGCATATCGCATTAGTAATATCCCAGGGGTTCTTTCCTTTGGTCATGCCAATCGCCGATCTACCGATCAGATCCTGACAGTTGATCCGCACCCTCTAATCCAACGATTGACAGTCTATTTCAGGCGCCCAACTAACACAAGGATTAACTGCCCAAAAAAGTGGTTTCCTCTCTCCTCCATTGTGCCACATGTCAGTCGATGTATGGATTCGAGCGGAGCCCATCCAATACTGCTTACTGCTTGGGGCCCACCCGAGATACCACTTACAGCCTTCCTTTCGGAATTCAAAAGGTTCACCTATTTGATTTATAAATCCATCGGGTCTGCTAAGGGCCTTTGCACCTGTTTTAAGTCCTTTCCCTTTGTTTATTACGATGCAATAAAGAAATGTGATGCGATGGGTTCTAAGGGTTTTTATGTTAAAAAACAATTTTTCCCTTAAGTCCCATTTATATAAGAATTTTCCTCCTTTTCAAAGGACAAAGGAAAACTTCTTTTTGCAATGACTTCTTCATCCGAAGTCCATTTTAGCCCATTCAAGTTGCAGTAGATTCAGAACGAAAATATGTACGCAATGGGCTATTTCCAAGAGCATCCTTGGACTTTAATTTTCCTCTATGAGGAACACTTTAGACTTAGAAGTCTATCTTCGATCCATTTTGGATCACACCTTCCCACTAAAAGAATTTTTGGTCTCCAAAAGACTGACATACTGAACTGAACAGTAAATGAGACTACCTCACCTTCTTCTTTTAGCCTCCATACACTTTCCTCTGCATAGTGCTTCTAAACAAAAGTCTCTGACCACTCTTCTTCGTAGATGTGCTGGTCCTCTTGGGAAGAACTGATTTCTTCCTTGACTTCATGCAAAACTCCTGCTAAGATGGTCACAGAAGGTAGTTTGAACTTCTCTACCTTGATCATTGATCCAAGGTGTCTCAAACAAATGTGAAGTTACATCTGCTTCACAAAATTTTCATTTGTACTTGTTTGACAAGCTTTCAACAACAACTGTTAACAACAACAGAAATACAGACAACAATTGGATGGTCTAAACTCCTACTTCAACAAAAGAAACAGATTTTCACATCTAGTGAATACCTCCATGGCTTACATCTACATACAAATGATGGACTAGATATCAAGCCCACAAAACATGCCTTTAAAACAAATGACCCTTCAAGTCAAGCATGTAGAAAAAGACCATTAGGAATCTTCCTCAAAAGATGAAACACTTCATCATTATCTCCATCCTCGAGACCACATCAACTTTTCTCAAGTCAATGTTACATGGATGTTTAAAACAAAACAATCAAACCTTCAATTTAATTACACATACATGTTCAAATACAAGGACAACATTAACATCCCTGTTTTCATGCACATCAAGCTTATGCATGCATTTCATCCTTCAACTTTCACTAAAGCACACTGTGATTTTGAAGCTGAAATGAAATATAATGTTGCAACAACAAAGTGAGTCTTCTACTCAAATTCTCCATTCGCCTTCTTGGCAAAACCGTGCAATCTTGGGTTCGATTAACAAAGAAAAGAAAATATATGCATCAATAGAAATGCAATCTTAATTGGATAAGAAATCTAACCATTTCTTACCAATCCATTTCAAATGTCTTGCCTTTGTCTGCACATCAACATCAACATGTGAATCATCCTCAAACACATCATCCATGGAAAATTCCTTTCCATTTCTGCCATTTTCTCTTTCCACCTTCTCCAAGTTTCATGGAAGCATTGTTGGATTCAGAGTCCAACATTTTGCAGCAAGATGCCCTTGCTTATGGCAACAAGTGGAACACATGTGCATCCTCTTGACAAAATGATTTTCCTTGTCCAATGGACCTTTGGCTTCTTGCTTCATTTCCTTCAAAAGTTTCCTGTATGTGGCCATTCTCTTCCAACATATAGAAACATTATGGTTATCCAAACCAGAAAAGGAACATGCAATTCTTTTCCCATACTTATATGGAAATTTACCATGCTAAACAAAATCAAAAGGAATATGGCTAGAACCAGATTTATACCCTTTTTTTTCACCTTTATTGCCTTCATGAGGAGGTGAATCAAATGAAGAAGTGGCTCCCCTTGGAACACCATCAATTTATTCAAGGCTATTAGAGTTTCCACAACTCTCTGGTTCAAGTGTGTGCTTCTAAACACCCGCATCTTGCAAATGATGTTTCAAGCTATTGCATTCCTCCTTAATACAATCTTCACACTCTTGAGGTAGAAGACCTTCAATGCAACTCCTTTTTGGAGCTGTTTCAATGGCCTTCATGGCAGCGTTGGAACTTTCTCCATAATACTGTCCATAACCAAGACCCAAATACTTAGGCCTTTCCCCAACTATTATTGGTTCAACAATACCTTGTGCATGTTTGCCCAAGCCCTTTCCTTCATAGCCCATCTTGGACATTAGCTTGGAACCTATGCCTCTGGTATGTTTTTCAAGAGAACCAATATAGGCATTCTTAGAAGAATTTGAAGACAAATAGGAATTGGTTACCTCTTCTTCAAGCTGATACTTGACCAAGGCTTCTTTGGCAACAAAGAGCTATGACTCCAACTCATGCATCCTTTCTAGGTTCATATTTTCAATATGAAGTTGCCTCTCCATTTCATGCAATTTGCCAGAAAGAAACTGCTTCTCTTCCTCCATGGAATTCAACTTCTATCTAAGTATGTTGCTCTTCCTTCCATCCTCATACATTTCTCTCACCATATCCATCATGGTGAACAAGTCTTGCTTCTTGTCTTCATCAAAGAATCTTGTGAAGAAAGCAGAATTTGAGGACTCACTTGTAGAAGTTGTCATTATGCCAATGAACAAAAGACTTCAAACAAGATTAATAAATAGCTTATTCAAGCAACCTTTTGCAACAAACCTCTTGTGCTTCAAGGATTGCGTTGAGGTCCTTTAGGATAGAAGAATGCCTTCAACCCTTCTTCATTCTTGTCCTTCCTAGACTGAGCTATCAATAGCTTTCCCTTCACCTCTGCAAACTCAGAAAATAGTAAGTCTGCAAACAAGCATACAATCAACCTCTGACTGTTTAAATGCCTTTCAAACAAGCAATCTTTTCTCTGTCAATCAGGCATTCTGATCTGATACCACTTTCTCTGGTATAATCAACTTTGATATCACCTTCTTGAAGGTGTGGTTAATCAATATCAGGCTCTGATACCACCTGATCTAAAAATGGGGCACTAAAGGCTTCTTGTCAAGCTTACAAGAATCTCTCCCACTTCCAAAGCTTATGTATTCCCAAGATATTATGATTAACCAATTGCAGAATTAATAATGCTTGAAATAGGTGTATGCTTGTGTGTATTTTTAAACTATTTATGTACCTTAATTTTATTTTCTTGAACTAGTATAAAACATATAACAACAAATAAAGCAGCAAATACAATGCAACAACAAGCAATCACACATAAAAGCAATATAATATGGAGTTCACCCAAAACTCTTTGGCTATGTCTCCTTGAGCTCCAGTTGACTCGACTAGGCTCTCTAGGATTATGGCAAAGTCCTTTTACAAGATTCATGCTCAACTCCACTGGTTTACACTGAACACAATGGGCTTAGAACACCATCTTATCCCTGGCTCTAAATCTCTCCAGCTTTCTGGCTTTGGCTTTGGCTCTGGCTCTCGGCTCTAGCTCTTCGCCTTGGCTCTGGCTCGTGGCTCTAGCTCTAAGTCTGGGTCTGAGTCTGGCTCTCGACTTTGGCTCTAGGTCTTGGCTCTAGCTCGTGGCTCTGGCTTTGTGAGCTATCAGCAATTTGCTTGACCTCCAAGTGACTGCCTCAGCAGCTTTCAGCTCTCTGGTTTTTCGCTCGGCCTCCAAGCGACTCAAAACTCGCCTAGCTACTTGTTCTAGTGACCTTTGGTCAATTGTGCTCTCTATGTTTTTGTAAGGCATCCTTTGACTCTGCAACTTCCACAACCATTCCTTTATCCCTTCGATCATGAGGAATCATTCTTCTTCCCGGCTCTGCCTCTTCGTGCTTCAAACCACATCCTTGTTACAGAAACGCCCACGTACAGTGTGGCACAAGGAATGATGGATGTTTCCTAATGGAAAATGAACCGGTGGCCTCTTTCCGAGCAAAATCCATGAAATAACACATTTCAGTCTCGTAATGGAAATACATAGGAAAAGGCACGCAAACACATCATGGGCCTTTAGCTTGGACTTAAAATATTATGGAGTCGGCCCTATAAACCTATCGGGTTCTTCCAAATATCGCTTATCACTATCGTATGGCGTAATGGCCAAAAAAACCCAATACACGGATAATACACAGAAAATCCAAAAATCTAGATTTCAAAATTTATGAAATCGCGTTCATAATTCGTATCGGGTCTCCCATCCAACACAATATCGAAATCGCATCGTCGCATGGCCAAATGGCCAAAAACCCATTTACACAGGAAATTGGAATTTCAGGATTTAGCGACCCCATTGCTATATTGCAATCGGAATATCACATTCGTAATGGCCCGAGGGTTCTTTCCTTTGGTCATGCCGATTGCCGATCCACTAATCAGATCCTGATCGTTGATCCACGCCCTCTAATCCGATAGCTGAAACTCCATTTCGGGCACACAACTGACAAGGGGATTAACCGCTTGAAAAAGAAGTTTCCTCTCTCCTCCGCCGTGCCATGCGTCATTCAATGTATGGATTCAGGCAGTGCCCGTCGAATACTTCTTACTGCTTGGAGCCCGCCCGAAATACCACTTACGGCCTTCCTTTCAGAATTCAAAAGGTTCACCTGTTGAAGGCCTTTACACCTGTTTTAAGTCCTTTCCCTTTGTTTATTGAGATGCAATGGTTTCTAATGGTTTTTACATTAAAAAGCACATTTTCCCTTAAGTCTCATTTATATAAGAATTTGCCTCCTTTTCAAATGACAAAGGAAAACTTCTTTTTGCGATAACTTCTTCATCCGAAGTCCATTTTAGCCCATTTAGGTTGTAATAGATTCAGAATGAAAATATCTATACAATGGGGCTATTTCCAAGAGCATCCTTGGACCTTCATTTTCCTCTATGAGGAACACTATAGACTTAGAAGTCTATCTTAGATCCATTTTGGATCAATGCGAGTCCAAAATTTGACTCAAAATCCCCTGCAAAAGTTATTTTTGCACCAACAGGAGGGGGCTTAATCTCCATTGGAAGACTATTGTACAATTTATTGAACCTTCTAATGAATTCAACAACACTTTCATCAGATTTCTTCTTGATAGCATTAAACTCTGTGAGCCCATGGTCTCTTTTTTCTCCCCATTTCTGGGTGCACAGGTGCTCCATCTCTTCCCATGTTGTAATAGAGTTATTAGGAAGCCCTTTAAACCATTTTCTTGCTTATCCATCCAAGGGTTGGGCAAAATGTGTTAGAACAACATCCAGGTGTTAAACATTTAGGTTTTCTATGAAATTACAAAATACTAATATATGATTCTATGTTGTTTGTTCATCCTCCCCTGTGAAGCGAGGAAGAATCTTCAAGTATTCTTGTGGAATTTGATTCAACTATTGTGGCAATTGAATAGGTGCATACCTATTCATAAAAAATGTAGGTGCTGCCATATTTTCTCCTGAATTTACTGAACCTTGATTACCAGCAAATGTGGAACCTGACTGAGGAGTAAATGGAGTGTGCAAAGGTGGTAATGTAGATATAGGTTCAGGCTGAATAACTATAGCAGATAATGAAAAAGAAACAGAATCTAAAGATTGTTCCTGACAGTTGGGTTGTTGTAATGAATTGGATGTAGAAGGTGACTCTTGGTCAATAAAATATGAATGTGAAAGATGTGATGAACTGCTGCATGGTGCAAACAGTGTAAGTGAAGTTTTAGGCCTTCCAACCCTCTTGGAAACTATCCTCTCAGGATATGAAAGGGCTTGAACTTTTTGCTGTGAGGTATATAACCATGTATGGGGTCTCTTTGGAGTCAGTGTTATTTCTTTTGTTCAAAATATCCAAATATTTCCTCCTCACTAAACAACCAGAGGAAACTATTGAAAACCCAGGGAAAAGTGTTCTTGTCTTCTCTCCTTGGCAACGACACCAATTAATGTTATCCCTTAAGAAACCAATTTCCTGGCTGTGCAGAAATTGTGCTTAAGACATTAATGTTTATAATTATTGTCACTTTTTTGTCACTTAATTGTATGTTGTATTCTCAAATGAACAACCTGAAAGACTTAGTTTTAAACCCTCAATACTTAGATGACATGAAAATCTCAAAATTCCATTTGATTGCTGAATATAAATGATGAATGAAGAAAGCTTAAATAAGTTGAATGAAGAAAGCTTAAATAAGTCATAGACAATATGTTATTTTACATAGAATCTACTATTTGTGACACTTGAAGAAGTTAAAGATAATATGTTTTTTTACACAGAAACTACTATCTGTAACTTAGAAGAATAGCATAGGTGGGAACTTCAAGTATAGGAGCGCCCTTTTAAGGGATTTTAACTTCATTTACATAAGAAAATAAAGACCTACAGCTTCATTACCATACTTAAAGGAAAAAAACATTTAATGATACATAACAGAGAAGTCACAAAATCATACCCAACGATGTGTGAAAAACGTCTGATTCTTTCATTAATGAATAGTTTTATCAAGAATACAGTGGCATAGTCTCCAAGTTCTCCAAAGTTCGAACCCCTTTTTTCCTATAATCTTGCCTCTTTATACATCGTAGGATAGTTAATAACCACCCAAAACTGTCAAACTACCTAACTATCCTCTAACTACTTTGAAGTAAAGATCATTACAAAATATTACATTTGAGGGTAAAAACACCTCTTTCATTTCAAGAAAACAAGATAATAAGAAGTAATAGAAATCAGAGAATGATGGAATATTGCTTCTCGCTGTTAGAATCTATACCTTGATTCTTAATCGAGTAGTGGATGAAATGGCGGGGTATGGGGAGTGACGTGAGCAATTAACGGATGGAAGCAATGGAAGATGTGGAATGAGCGACGTGGGGCAGAAAGCTTTGGGAGCTCACCAAGGGGGTAAATAATGTACGGGAGCTTGAACGAGGTTGAACCCCCACAGTAATTCCAGGCCAGACATTGTGGTCAACCATGCTAACATCATGGTCAACTGCATGGGTTGAGCTTTAATTAATCTTTGTGCTCATTTCTTTCCCGCAACACACCTCAATGTACTTATCAAGCTATCGCTTGATCACGCCTCTTGAACTTAATTGACTTTTAGAATATGGCAAACCTTTGGTTACCATGGAACTCAAAGAACTAAAACTCTAGTCCATAAACCAGTTGCGTCCGATTTCCGAAATAAACTTCATTCTAGTTACCCATGCGATTGTCATCAGATCTATGGCTTGTTGATCATATGGCCTAGATCTTTTCACAGGTTTATCACTTTCAAAATCCATTAATAATATAAAATAAACCATTTCTTTCAAATCTTCGCATTTCTTTTTATTTTCTTTATAACATAATATTTGGTTTTTCTTTCATATTTTAATTTTTCCTTCATTTTGTGATAAAACTAAAAATAAAACTTAAATAACAATGGATGCTACAACACCATCCATAATAATATCAATATATATTAGATGGATATAAATTCTACCTTTTTAAATGGATATTTATATGAAGAAGTCTACATTGAGCAGCTAGAAGGATTTCTACTTTCCTCTAATCAAGGGCTTATTGGAAATACTGAGAGCGAGGTGAATCAATATTTCTTTTCAATTGTTATTATTACCAGTTTGGATTCTTTACAGTCTTAATCAAAGAAATGATTTTATTAAATATAGAAAAAGATTGAATACAATATCTGTTGTATTTTTCCAAGCACCAACTTGGACTTTGATGAGGCTCCAACCTTTAGGGATCTGACCCTATCTTGTCAAGGCACCAACCTTGGATTTAGGAGCACCAACTCCAAGGACACCAATCCTTCCAATTCTGAGGCACCAACCCCAAGGGTTCCGACCCTATAGTTTTTCTTTGTCAATAAATGTTTTTATTGTATTACACTACTCCGTGCCCTTGTTATCTTTGTAATAGATCATGGTCTGCACTACATAACTGCTTCAAGAGTGACTGCTTCTCACTGTCTTACTTCCAAGGAATATACTCATACATACTTCAATGCTAGTGTAGTCTATTACTTCCTTCAAATGATGACTGATAAAACCTTATTTTGTTAATAGAATTGTTCTCCATATTGTGTTCTCTACTTCTTCCACAAATTACAGGTTCGAGCCCTTTTAGAGATTAACCTAACCAACAGACTTGCTTGAACATTGGCTTCCTTCCTTTTTGCTATACCTTCAACTTTCTTCTTCACACTAGACTTTCAGCTTTTGTCTTCGACCTTTGGCTCTCTCTGTTCTTCAAGTTCACGAGTTGTGAACTATCACTTCTTCTCTGTGATGGATGCCCAATATCAATGCTTGAGGTGAAGCATTTAACTTGTATGTATACTAGTCTCACCAATAACCAAAGGACAAGTTTATTAGAAGGAGAGGCCAACCTATGAGGTAACACATTAAAATTATATCGAAGGGGCCTTTATCCAATTAAACAAGTTTATTTATGAAAATAATAAAGGAGAGGTTATATCCACATTATAATAGATTTCTAGTGGTCCCCACATGCCACATCACTACTTAAATCCTGCAATCGTAACTTCATGAAAATCCCACAATGGAAACATTCAATGTCACCAATATAACATTGTCTATGCCCCCATTTCCAATGGAGCAGATGCAACATTATATTAAAATATTTTTGATAATTTTGTCGGGTCCACAAATCTATCGCAATTGGTGGTCTGTCGGGTCCACAACGCTATCGCAATCGGCGGTCCATTGGGTTCACAACTCTATCGCAAATGGTGGTTTGACATACCTTTGAAACTTGCGATTACTACAGATGCAATATTACATTAAGTTATGTTATAATGGTGCAGATGTTCTACAATACCATCGCAATCGGTAGATTTGACATGAAATTCCTTTTAATACTTGCAATATGTGACTTCCAATGAGGTAGACGCGATATTACACTAAGGTGTATTATAATGGAACCATCGATTACACAGTACATATCGCTATCGAGGTTTTTGGTGTGACATTTATTTAAGAATGGTGATATGAATTCTGACGAGGTAGATGTGATATTACATTAGGATGTGTTTTATTGAAGCAATCGGGTCCACAACTCAATCACAATTGCATATTTTAATTTGACATATGATAAATCCCACCGATAAAGCGATATGTTATACTGCTGATATTTTAACTTTGATGCACTGTGGAATTTTAAAGGGTTTTCCATGGTTTAATATTCTGATTGGGTTCTTAGTTCTTCCCTTTAGCTCTTTCTTCGTTGTGTGTTCCTCTTTTCTCCTTCTGATGTTGCTACTCTTCCGACGTAATGCTCCTATTTCTTCATGGATCTGCTCTGCACATAATGTTGTTAGATCTTCTCTGCTTGGCTTTACATCATCATTTAGTATCCCAGAATATTTCCATATTGACATCAATGACAATCTAGATCAACAATCTCCCCCTTTATCACTGATGGAAATATTCTTCTTCTCTCCCCCTTTGACATCAATGGCAAAGGAGTGCACAAGGAATGCCCCTGTCAAACTACTATGCCTATCAAAATACTCCCCCTGGCATGCGACATATTAAGAATTGGTTTAGTGTGATGCTAAAGAAATAACCCCCATCTTTTGATGGAGATGTTCAAATTATTCTCAAGGAAGAGGTTTGGTGAAGATATTTGTAATATATTCCTTAGTATTGATATATTCCAACTTGATGTTTTGTTCAGCCACCTGCTCAGAAAGAAAATGATACTTGATTGGTATATGTTTGGTCTTTGAGTGCATCACTGGATTTTTACTGAGACTAATAGCACTTGTGTTGTCATAATATATGGTGATTGGTTGTTTAGTTTCTATGTTGACATCCTTCAAAGCTTCCTTCATCTATAGTATTTTTCTACAATAGTCAGTTGCGCTATATATTCAGCTTCAGCTGTAGAGAGAGATATAGATGACTGTTTTTTGTTGAGCCAAGCTACCAGGCAATTTCCCATAAAAAATCCATTTCCATTTATGCTTTTACAATCATCCATGCTTCCATCCCAATCAGCATTGGTATAAGTTGTCACTGTAATATTTGTGAATTTGGGATACCAAAGACCAAAGTCAGGAGTTCCTTTCAAGTATTTGAGAATTCTTTTCACAACCAACATGTGGAATTGCTTAGGATCTTATTGAAATCTACCCACCACCCACCATTCCCACTACTTGCATAATGTCGGGTCTTGTAGCAGTTAAGTATAAGAGATCTCCAATTATTGACCTGTAAAGAGTTGCATGTACCGGGGGGGATTCGTCATCTTTCCTTAATTTGCGGTTTGTGGTCATCAATGTGCTCATAGGTGCACATATTTCCATTCCATATATTTTAAGCATGTCTTTGAGATAATTTTTTGTGATATAAACACTACCTACTATGGTTTGTGATACTTGTAGTCGAACAAAGTAGGATATCTCACCAATAATTGACATTTCAAATTATTTTGACATATTTTGAGAAAACTCATGGCTCATTTCATAATTATTTCTAGAAAAAATCAGATCATCAACATATATAAGGGTGATTAGTAATTTATCCGTATCCATCTTCATGTAGAGATTACTTCCTACCAACCCCTTTTTGAAGTTTTGTTGTTGTCGATAGTGATCCAATCTTGTGTACCATGCTCTAGGAGCTTGTTTCGAACTATATAATTCCTTTTTCAACTTACATACAAAGTATTTTCCTTCTACTAGATCAATACCTTCATGCTTTCTCCATGTAGACTTCTTCCTTGAGTTCTTGTTGACGGTAGTGGACCGGCCAACATGTAAGGGGATCTCCCCGGTAAGAAGTCCCAATTAGACCTTAGACCATTTGGTGTAGGAGTCCTAGCAGTGGGTTGTACGGTAATGTCTTGACCATGATTTCTCACAGAGGCAAGCAAGATATCTCTATTGGTAGCAAGGGTGTGACAGTTGTAGCAAGCCAAGGAAGGTGCATGAGAGGTTCAAACACGTGGGGGTTGAGATGAGTGAACCCCTTGGAAACCTATGATAGCATGGTGTTAAGAAGGGAACACACAAGCAAAGATGCATCACAACATGGAAGGAAAGTTAACTAGAAATCCAAAGTGATGGTTAAACCAACAACACATTTCAAAAAGATTCATATATAAATACACAAAAAATTCCATACATGCATGCGTAAGAAAACAAATAAATATATCATTTAGAGTAAACCAGATAACATAGAATAAAATACAACATATGCGTGAAATGTGTTGGCTCTGTCATATTAATAAGTGTAAGTTCTAGTCATACAATACATCCATGTCTAGCCACTAGTTCCGACAACGGAATGTTATAGCCACAACTACCTGCTCCACCAAAGAGATATACTAGCTATGTGCAGTGGATAATCCAAGGCTCGTTACAATACTATCCAAGCTCTCTATAAGATAGTCCTATCGGAAGCTTGGCTGACCAAAAGCCTTTACAATGAGTTATGAGGTTCTATTTATATCAAAGGGTGGGGTGACCCTTGACATTCCCCTTTGTGACAGTTCATCTACCCTCATGACTCTTCATCTACTCTATGACTGTTACATCCAATTATCGACACTTGAAGTTGCACTTGACAAGACGTTACATTAAAATTCACATGTGCCCATGTGAGACAAAATGGCTTGAGCAAGCCACGCAAGACATCACTGAAACTCAGTCCGTTTTGGTGAGACCAACTCTTTGACATGCTTGTGATGGTGAAGGTTGTGATTTGATGCCAAGCTTGGTCATCCATGATGGTGTGCATGCACCCCATGGTGAAATCTTGTTGAAGCAAACTCTTGCCTCCATTGCATCCAAATGCATTGGTGTGGCTCCTCCATCTACCTCATCTGCTAACATGCGCATGGCCTTCTTGGGTGCAGCCGAACTGACAAGACACTAATCCATAGTGTCTATGATGATCTTCCAGTGTGTGTTGTGGTCATGCACATCAACTATCAATTGCATGTTCAGATCCAGTTGGACTTTCTTCTTTTCTTTACCTCGGTGAGTGTGCCAAATGGGTTAGATCGCATGCATATGCATAATGACATGCATGTTGTTGAATTCCCTTGCATGTGAACAACAATGCTCACTATGTCTACTCCATTCCAACTATTGGGATGGATCTATAACTTGTACAAGCACAGTTTCATCTGTGAGTGCATGATGTGCCCGATGTTGTACTTGTTCCTACTGCAAATCATTCTCTCATCTATACAAATCCTGTTCTTCCTTGAGTTTTTTCTTCAGCACATGCAACTCCTTCTCTTTTCTCTTCTCTGCTCTCACATGATCATCTTGTAACGCCATTACCTCATAGCCTCAATCTCCAAAGTTTCTTTCATCACAAGTGAATATGCTCGAGCTTGCAACTTTTATCTACCTTTGTGTTGTCAACAACCTTCCTCTTGTGTTCGTTACATCTGGTGTGCTACCTTCAACTCCTGTTCATGGTGCTACTTGCTAGGATGTTGTTGTCATCATATCTTGATCTACTTGTCTACAAACAACTTGATGTATTTGTGGGTAGGAAATTTCATAGACACTTGATCAATTGCATATCTAAGTGTGTTATGAATGGTGTCTTCGACTCTTCTCTCCTGGAAACCATTGTACTTATGATGATGAGAGGAAGATGAACACTTGTGATACCTAGAGACATTGAAACACTCATGGAAAGCAATCTATCAGTCGAAAACCAAAACGAACTTGAGAACTGACTTGCAACATGCCTGTGTGACTGATCATGAAGGTCATGCAATTTCCACTGGGAGGTCAGGAGACTGACTGCCAAAAATGTGCAAGGCACAATTTGGGTTGTTGGGAGATTGAATAACAAGAGTGAATGATCATTCATGCAAATAGCCAGTGCAGGATTTGGAAAATGGGAAAGCATGCATGTGTGTGAAGCGAGTCATCGTAACATCGACCGTCCGTGCAAAATAATTTCTTGTATGCGACAACAGTCTGTTAACGAAAACTGAAATGTTGCTATTACAAGTTAGTATGTATCAAAATGATAGCAAGTGATCACTGAAATCAAGCAGACAACATTCATAAGAAGAGAAACATAGAAAGCATGAGAAAAACACCATGAGACATGAAAAGTGGGCTTACCCCAAAACAACTAAGCTCAATGTGTCGATGACTCTTAGATGCAATGTGGGATGTCATAGCTACAAGATCAATGTGAGGAATGAGCTCTACAATGTCCGGTTGATGAGTTTCGATAAAATCAAGGTTGCAATGCACATGCCACAAATATAGGGAATGTGACACTTGATGGGAGATTTCTGAAATGATCGTTGCATGTAACCTCCAACTGCTCAAAATAGATCCCCAAAACAAGGGATGCCCTTTCATGCTACTTTGGGAGGAGCAATCCATGCATGCAAATTAGTTTCTCAGTCCCAGAGGGAACTGGTCAACTCAACTACACATGCAAGAGCATCCTCAACTACTGGGAGAAAAAGCACATTTCTATGACGGATCTGGGTTGGATGCCCAGGAGATTTGCGTAATTTCTAGGTAGAGCAGCTGACTATTGCCTAGGATTGTGCAATTATTGGACTGAGTAGCCCTGCTAGGAGGAATTGTGCAATTTTTTGGATGATGCTTGACTGGCATAATTGCACAATTCTGGAGCCTAGCAAGTTGCCAGACTGAATTGTGCAATTTCTGGAGGGAAGGTTGGTTGCCCTCCAAAATTGCACAATTGCTTGAGGGAGCTTCTAAGCCTGCAACTAGACCAAGTCTGGAAGAACAACCTGTGAGAGGAGCATAACAAGCTCTAATGGACATGCTATCATTTTGCAAGAAAATCATTGAAGCTTGTGTACTTGACGAAGCAATACATGCTGCTGTGAAAGGTTGGTAGGGAGGCTCCAAAACGAAGCTAAGGAAAAATTTTGGAGGGTGGTTGTATTTTCTACAACACTTGGCGACACACTGGTAGAACTCCAGCTCTCTGAATGGACCTTGTTCGTGAAAAGCAAGTCTAACACCTCCAAAATTATTGTTCAGTTCCTAGTTCGTCTTGGTTTCACGCTAGCTCGATTGTAAGATGTAGCATCTACCAAGCCCTTGGTCAATTGACACACATTCCAAGCCAAGGAAACACATTTGTTTTGATTGGGGCTAAGGGGTATATTGGTTTTTGGGCATGGAATACCCCCACGGCATGTTTTGGGGCTCAAAGCCCAAGTTTTGAGTTGATATTGTTGTAAGGCTCTACGAATTAATTTTTATATTGTACCTAGTTTGATCAGGAAACAGAGGACTTCCCTAAATTAATAGCGAAGTTGCGCGATAAAGGAATACTCCATCCTCCCCCGACTCAGAATCTACAGATGATGAGGTCTGAGTCATGCGAAGAGGATCCGAACGTAAAAATCATGCCCCAAAGTGGTATCATGACAGGAGATGACAAGGAAAAGCAAACCGAAGAAATTTCTTGGGTTCACAAGGCTCCTACAAAGGAACCAAAGTTCAATTTGGAGCATGCAAAGGAGACATTCATGGAAGCTAAGAAGAGCTTCATGGAGGACTCCACTTCAGGTAGTAAGGATCAACTAGAACCAGAGATGGATTCTTCAATGCTCACTACCTTTATCGAGACATGCATGAAGCTACTGCACGATAGCAAGGTTGTGAAGGGACTGCAAGAACTCATCACTAGGTGCGCTGGGTCAGGAGAACCACACATAGTCCGGAAGCTCGGGAAGCACACATCGCAAACAGGAAGGGAAGTGACATTGACTGCGCAAATTAGAGAGGTTGAAATGGATCAAGTGATTTTGGATCTAGGATTGGACGCAAATCTACTACCAAAGTAGACATGGGAGCGCATGGGCAGGCCTGCATTCCAATGGTCCCATATTAAATTGAAAATGGTGAACCAGCAGAGGATCCTACCGATGGAAAGATTACCAGGAATAATGGTAAACATCGAGGGTGTGAGCATGCTTGCAGATTTCAAAGTGATAGAGATTATCAATGATAGCAATCCCTATCATGTGCTATTGGGAATTGATTAGGCCACTAACATGAATGGAGTGATAAACCTGAAGAAGCGCAAAATGATTTTTGAGAAAAGGTCACTGTGCATCGTGGTACCTTTAGACCCCGCGGAAGGATCATGCTACATAGAGCTAGTACACAATGACGAGAGTGACGATGATCTAGATTATATTTACAAAATCACTGCATAGGAGCAGGACTTGGTGAATCCAACAGTGGATGGAAGGATTTCATGGGAGCACGAAAGCTCTTGCACATCGAATTCAGATGAGGAAATAGAATGATGGTAGAACCAGTTATACAAGGTAACCACACTCAATTAAAACATGATGATACGATCACTGTGCTGCATTACAACATAGGTAAGGGATTTGCCTATGTATGATGGGTTGATAGTGGTGGATGAATTCCTGAAAAAATTTGAAAGAGAAGTGCCAGAACAGCACCGTTTTGAAGCTCTGAAATGGGCACTGTGCGTTACTCCTATAAGATGGTGGGGTACGCATCAGAGAAGTTTTGAGAACTAGCACAAATGTAGAACAGTGATGCTTATATGGTTTGGAAAGCCTCAACTGCGGATGGAAGCCAGGTATGATGGAAGAAACAACCTATGTGCCCACCTCTCCAGATGGGTACAAGCGTATGGTGCACAACCCGCATGAACACACAACATCCTCAGGATAGAAAGTAGGAACAACAAGCAGGAGTGGGAAAGACAAGGGAACGAACAATGAATTTGGACAAGACCAAGCACCTACACAATGATCCATGTAGAAGCCTTTGACAAGGTGTGCAAAGTGTTTAACACGGTCAACCATGTGAGATGCACTAACTGGAACCTGCGTGTACTAGTGGTTCTATGGGCTTATAGGACCAAGTGCAAAACCTTGACTACGCAAGCACTTTCGAAGCTGAAGTATGAAGCAGGGGCTGTGATCCATATCGAGCATGCGAAGCGTAGTCCATGGATAGAAGAATCCGTAGATATGACGATCCGTGACACCCGAAACAAAGGAATCACAGAGCCATGAGAAACAAAACACATAAGACTCGAGGAAAAAATCCAACAGGGAAATCTTAGACCTCGCGAGCTCGAAAAAGACCGGGTACGGCTATGGGAGAAAAGTGCTTTGATGGATGCGGAGGCCAAGAAGCTAGAAGAAAGAATAAAGGAAGCATTTCTCATTGAAACTGAGGATGGTAAAACAGGGTATGTATGATCATACCGACAAATGGGAGAACTATCACCATGAACTGGTTAGTCGGTTGCCTTGGCGTAGACTGCATCTGACCAAATGTAGTGACTAGGTTAGCACGTTGAAAATAGTAGAGTGCATGATGCCGCCCACAACTATGGAAGGTGGGGGTTCTCCCCAAACAAGGGTGAAGGATGGGATGGAGCTCCACACGGGTGGTGCAACCACCTGACTAGCCGTAGGAAGGACAGTCTTAGCGCTCCAGGTAGTTGAAAGGAAGCATGGGACTATAAACTATTATGCCCAAAAGCTACACAATATTGGGAATGTGCACTAAAGCAGAGCATCACAGGGTCCACGACTGTGCATGGAGGGTTGCAATGTCGCACGGATTTGGATAGAAAGTGATCGTTGGTGTCACTATTCATGATGGGATGTTCGATTTGAGGCCAAATGGAGCGGGAGGTGGGCATTTAAGACATGATTTATGGGCCATATTTGGGAAAATCTGCCACCAATAAAGCATTAATGGCCTAAAATTGGGGGAACGGTTGAATTCAAATTCGAAAGGTGCTATAAAACACAAAGGGTTGGCCAGCGAACAACACTTGGCCATTTGAGAATTGAGCGCTTGAGCATAGCACTGAGAATTGAGAGCCGAGCGATAATTGAGCCCCTAAGTTTGCAATTGATAGAATACAGCCTAGCTACGATGACAACCACTAAGGATGGTTTAGGGATTGAAGAGGTAACCACCGGTGAGGCCGTGCAGACCCCAATGGTAGAAGATGTTCCAAAAGGCACCAAGGTTGTGACAGAAATTCCCAAATCACCACGAACATCGAAGCCCAAGAAAGATAAACAAGCAATGGCCCCCATGCATGTGTCCCTGAGGAACCCACTGTAATTTTTAACCCTGTATAGAAATTACCTACATATGAATTCTAAAACACATAAAATAAACAATGCGAGAGCATAACACATAAAACACATATACAAAGAGATTTTCCCCTAGATCCCAAAACCGGGACTACCAGCTTGATTTTTCATTATGTTCCTTTCAATGTTATAATACATATTTATACATGCCGAAGCATCCAATGCCATGGACCAAAAACCATTGCGTCCAAAAAACATGTGCAAAAATCATGCACAAAACCATAGGTGGGTATGTCGGACCTAACATAGGGTCCAAAACCAAAATTTTCTGGGGCACTACCCCAGACCCCATAAAGTGGGGTTATGGGTACACCTCAAACCCCCTGTGACCCCCCCTCTAACCCCCCGGTTAACTACGTGGGCTAGTTGTGGAAAGAATATAACACAACCCAACATTGGCCTCTTCACACACTCACCAACCTTTGATCCAACTGCGCAATCCTGAAGGAGATAAATCCTCATCATGGATGAGCTTGCATTATAGGAAAAACATTCATCCAACTGATAGTACACTGTCCCTTCTCTGTTCTCAATCGGGTCTCTGTCTGAACGACATGCATGAGTTATCCATGAGTGAATACACAGTTATCTAAAATACAGTAGTTACATGTATGCAAGCATTAACTAACTGAACTCTCGTTACATTAACAAATTGCTAAATTAATCTAAATGGACTTGAATCAGTTAACTGAGCCAACTAATTACAACTCATCCCTATCTCTTTAAATGATGGATAAATTCCTCAATTAATAGATAAACTGTTGCATGTCCTCACATAAACTTCATGTTTGTTTTTCCTTAACTAATTAACTCAAGATGAATTAATTAATTAATTTACAAACTCCTGTTAATATCAAATTTGAATTTTACTTCCTATTTTTAGTCCAGGGACTAAATAAAATAGGAATCCATCTTGAACTGCTAAAAATAGATTGCTATTTTTAGCACTTCCATTTTTCATTCCCTGTTGCCCAATCTAGCATTGGTACCTAGACTGTTGTTTTTAGCACTTCTATTTTTAGTATTTCTTGTTGCCATTTTCAACAAAATCATCCTTCTCCTAACTATATACAGGTGAATTGCTTGCTCTGTTTTTTGTAATTGTCTTTACCAGTGTTGATAATATCGTGGAGATATCGGTGATATTCGGAAATATCGCAATATTTTCGGCGAGCCGAAATATCGCCAACCAAATATCGCGATATTTTAGGGTTTTGAAAATATCGCGAGATTTACGATATAACGCCAATATCTCAGAAAATATCCTGCGACGACCGAAAATATTGCCGGTGACACTCAAATCATTCCGCGCGGCCTATATAATTCGATTTTTGGTTTTTTTCAAGTCATTTTGTTTTTCTGAGCGCTGGAGAAGGAATGTGGTTGTTTCCAAGGAGGGTTTGAAGCCATTACAATTTGCCACCAACAACGAAGATTTCTCTAAGTTGCAAGTGCCAAGAACAGTAAGACAATCTCGATTCTCATTCTTCTGGTTCCCTACAATCATTTTGCTTGGTTTTTGTTTTACATTTCAAATTTCAAGGGTTTGTAAAACATAGTGATTCTCAGAAAAAACATATATTCCAAGAATCCAAACATTAATTGCTACATCTGTTTCAAAAGATTGCACAAGTCATCAAGGTTTGTGACTTGTCACTATGTTTTCATTGCTGCCATCATAGATCGTTGTTAGTGTCAAATTAATAAATTATTACCACTGCTAAGAAACTCTCCATGCCACTATTATGGCCATACATCATCATCGAGTTACTTAGAGGATCATTATTGTCAGGATTTAGGAGAGTCAAGCTCACTGTGATGTGTCACATGACTCACATCTATATCAGCATTCAGGCCTATATCATTGTCAAGTCATCATCAGGTTCATAATAAGTTAATAAGTTAATAACTAACCATCTAAATGGGGGCCATTTGGAATTATCGAAAACATCAAACAGGTCTTCTTGACACAAATGTGGCACGTTATAATCTTTCAATAAATCTGGTGCAACTTCATCGAACTCAGAACTGCACAAGAGAAATGGTGTATTAGCATTGAGAAATACCACACATATTTATAGAAAATAACTTCATATTGATATCACTGTCAACGTAATACAATATTACAAATACAAAAGTGGTCACCTACAGTAGTGGTATCACCTACAGCAGGTCTAATAATGCATTATGCACCTACAACAGTGGTATAATAGTTAAATATTTTTCCCATGCTTGGCATAATTCTGAAAGAAATTGTTCTCATTTTGTGCCAATTTGCTATGTGTTTCATTTTCCATTTGGATACCTCACGTTACAACATGTTCATACTCTTTTGTTCAAGAGTATTCAATAGTCAACTTGTATTACACTTCTATGACTAGGCCTGGTTATACTATAACTATAATTATTAATTAATAATTAATTATTATTAATTATGTAACAGTGATATACAGTCACCTCATTTCCTTGGCATATCATTTACATTGTTAGAACTTAGGCTCTTTCATTTCTTGGAAGTTGGCATCTTTGGTTAAGTGGCAATTATTGCATGATACAAGCTCACTGCCCTCTTAACTTTTAAGTCTGCTCTTTTTTCATGCCCATTGCAAAATTGCAAATTTGCAAATAATGTAGCAAAAAAAGTTAAAACTGTTTTGTAAAATGATGTGGTTATTTGTAATTTCGTATTACTTATTAAGTTACTAATTCCAATTTTTTTTTGGTGCTCTAGGTTTCCTTTTGAGTTAGCCCACTACAAAATACAAATATGCCAAAAGCCTTGGACCCATTTTGGGAGTATGGGACCCCTGATGGTGGGACAAATCGTGCATATCTTAAATGCAAATTGTGTGGGGACAAGATGATAGGTGGGATTACATGACTGAAATACCATCTTGCTAGACTCAGTGGACATGATGTTGGGGTTTGTACAGTTTCTAGTATGGAGCTTATACAAAAAGCTCTTGAGGCAATTGAAGAAAATGACAAAAAGAAGGAAGAGGCGGAAAGAAACAAAGCTGAACGAGCAGGTAGATCTTTTGGGATATCTTCTCCTGATTTTGGTGTTAAGGGTAGTGGGCCTAGTGGCCCTAGTGGGAGGGGCTCCACAGCTGGCACACCATCACATGCTACTGCTAGTGTGAGTGCGAGGTCATCATTTTTTGTTCCACGAACAAGAGCTGGAGTGCAACCTGGCATAAAATCGCTTGTTAAAAAAAAGGAGAAGCAAGAAGCAGATTGAGTCATGGGGAGGTGTATTTTTTGGAGCGACTTACCTCTCAGCATCACAAAAACCAATCCATTTTGGCAGCCAATGTGTGATGCTATTGTTGTTGTGGGCCCAGGGTACAAAAGTGCCACATATGAGGAGTTGCGGGGGCCAATTCTTCAAGCAGAAAAACAGGACATCAACTCTAGATTGGCGGAGTTGAAAAAGACATGAGAAGTCACTGGATGCACAGTGATGTCTGATAGTTGGGCAGATAGGAAGGGTAGGACCCTTCTAAATTTCTTGGTACATTGTCCTAAAGGTACCATGTTTATTAAATCATTGGATGCATCAGAACATATCAAAGATGCAGCAACGATATGTGAGTTGTTAGATGGGTTCATTCAGGAGATTGGTGTGCAGAATGTGGTGCAAGTCATAACAGACAATGTAGCTAATTATGTGTCTTTCGGCAGAATGCTTATGGTGAGGCATCCCACATTGCTCTGGACTCCATGTGCAGCGCATTGTCTTGATTTGTTGCTTGAGGATATGGGGAAACTCTCCTTCATCAAGGAGGCAGTTGATATGGATAGGAGCATCCCCAAGTTTATTTATAACCATGGTTTTTTTCTTAGCCTTATGAGGAGGTTCACTAGAAACAAGGAGTTGCGGCGTCCTGCCATCACACATTTTTCCACAACCTTTATTACTCTTCAGTCTTTGCTTCGATGTTAGTTTGAGTTGAAGCAAATGTTTGTGTCTGATGATTGGTGTAATTGTAGATACAACAGGAGACCTTATGGGAAAGCCATTGCAAAAATGGTGTACTCTAAGACATTTTGGCGTGGAGTAGAAGAAGCATGTGTAGTTAGCGAACCTATAGTAAAGGTTCTTAGATTGGTGGATGGAGAGAAGCCTGCAATGCCTTATTTGTATGAGGGCATGGATAGGGCCAAGGAGGCCATTCGTTCCTATTATGCAAACAAGGGTTCTGTTGGCCTTGATAGGCAGATGATGTTATGGGATGTGATCGATAGTCAGTGGACAGGGATGCTTCATCGACCCATTCATGCAGCAACACTCTTCCTCAACCCCACATTTTCATACAAATGCAACTTTGATTTTGATGGCAAGGTGATGGAAGGGCTCCATTCCTATATTCAGAGGATGGTACCTAATCCTAAGCTTTGTAGCAAAATCAATCGCCAGATACAGTCTTATCAGGATTGTGTTGACCTATTTGGCTTTGATGATGCCATTAGGGAAAGGGCCCTCTTCATGCCACGTAAGTGACAAGTCATCACTCATTAGAAATTAGAAATTTGAATTTAATCATGTTTTAACTTTTAACTTTTTGAATTTTTTATTTCATTATTTTGTTGTAGATATTTGGTGGCGAAGCTATGGTGCAAGGGCACCAAATTTGCAAAAATTGGCTATACGAATCTTGAGTCAAACATGTAGCTCTTCAGGGTGTGAGCGCAATTGGAGTGTATTTGAGAAAATACACGCCAAAAAGCGCAACAGGTATAACTTTGAACTCAAGCCTTCAGTTGAGCAATTACACTTATTGTAATTTTAAATTTTTAATTTATGACCTTCAAGTGTCAAGAGTCAAGAGTCAAGACTCATTACTTTTTTTAACACTCTTACAGGTTGGAGTTCACACGCCTCAACGATTTGGTGTCTGTGCATTACAACATCTGACTTCGAGTGAGGCAAATAGAATCACCAATGGATCCAAATGCCATTTCCTTAGACAATATTGATTTATTGTCTTCGTGGAGGGTGGAGTCTGAGGAGCCCATATTGGAGGAGTCACCTTCATGGTTAGAGCCAGTGGCAGATGATCCATTAGAGCAGGGGCAGCAAGAGGAGGACTCGAAGTCAGAGGAGCAACATCACTTAGAGGAGGAGCAGGAGGAGTAGGAGGAGGAGGACACTGCGGGAGCATCAGCATCAACACCATCTCCTGTAGATATAGGAGAGCATAGCTCCATGCCTAGCACTCATTATTTGACATTAGGTGCAGAGGCAGGGTTAGGGCCTTCTACTACTAGGGGCAGGTCTGGAAAATAGCCCATCATGTTTTCTCATAAAAGGGGGAGAGGGCAGTAGATAGATAGCTGCTAGTTTTATTTGTTATGCTACATGTAACTCATGATGATGAGATATTTTTATATATGTGATGTTATTTTGTATTGGTTCTCCACATTTGAGTCCTTGAATGGACAATTATCAGGGATCAACAGGATTTGGTATCGCCTTTAATATATCATTTCTATTTGACATCATATATATCAGCGGTTTCTTCATATTTATGTGCCAATGTGTTTATTTCATGTTGTTATTGCTTTATATGTTTAAAAATCTGAAAAAAAAATGAATATATTATGCCTTTTTTATGCTTTCCGATATTTGCCGATATTTTCGCTGATATTGCCAATAAGATATTTTCTAGACCCTCGCCGATATTTTCCCGATACCAATATTATCAACACTGGTCTTTACAAACCTAGTTTCTCTCTACAAGCTCCTCTCGTCGCCACCAAAAATTGGTATAACAACATATGTAAAATCTAGTTTCAAAACACCTCCCAATTTAGTCCCCTAGGACCTAGATAGAAGCATTTCAAATCTAGAAGGAATATCTACCAGAACAACATCCATGACCAAGCTTCTAGCTGGAATTTGGGCTAGTGACACTGCCAGATCCTTAATAACCTGCAGACACTTGACCTTATTTGAATCAAAAGAATACAAATCCCTGTAAGCTTTGGTCACTTGTAGATTTAGTTGCTTCATCACTGACAGAGGCATAAGATTATGTGAAGCTTTCAAATCAAACATACAATTATGTAGGAGGAAATAATGAACCAATAGGGAAATACAAAAGGGAGGTATTGAAGAATCTACTTCCTCTAAATTTGGACCAAAAAACACTACTATTTTATCTTCCTGCAAATTTACAGTGTCATTTTCATTTTCTTTTAAATTAATAAACTCAACAATCTCCTTTTGATAAGTAGGTGTTTTTGCCAATTCTATAAGGGGGACTTGTATTCTTACCTTTTCCAACTCCTTGGTAAGACTAAACAAGTGACCCCGTTTAGAAATCTTTTCATTGTCATCTTCACCTTTCTTCATGACTAGAGTTATCTGAAGAATTGAAACAAGTTTCTCCAAAGGAATTTTTCCAGTTTGGTCTTGAGAAGCCTCACTTCATAGTATCTGTGTCTTTCCATTTGCATGTTGTTGCTGCTTTCCTTTATCTACTTGTTTTGTAGGCTGAGATTCCAGTGGAATTGCCTTTAGTGAGGAAGTTGAAACTTGCTACTCACTTTCATTTTCTTGGTTTCTTGATCCTTTCCTAGACCTCAGGTCATATTTCTTATGTAATTCAACCTGCATAAAATCATAGAATTGTTTCCAATATTCATCAATTTCATTTCCATCATGAATAACATCTGCTTCATCATACACATACTCTTCTCCTTCAATGATGAGTTCATCTTCATCAACTGCATATAATGTAGAAATTTGATTTTTAGGTTGTTCTTCACTAGGATCTGCTTCTATATATAATGGTGCTTGAATTTTATTTTGATCTTTTCTTTCCTTTTGTAAGATTTGCAAAGGTTGTCTTCTCTTATTATATTGTGTTTGCCTCTGAGAGTTCTTATTCTCTAACTCTAACCTATTTAACTTATCTGACATAGTTTTAATTACATTACACATATCCTTCAATGATTGACTTTGAGAGGATTCTATCTTTGCCTTTCCCTTGTCTTGGGTAGGTTATTGTTTTGGTGCTTTTCCTGCAGCCACCAGATTCGATTCTATCTCTAAAGCATCTATTTGGATTTGATCAAGGGTTGGAGCTTTTCTTTCCCTTAATGTGAATCCAAAATTTGATTCAAAAGCCATTGCAAAAAGTTATTTTTCCACTAGCAGGAGGAGGCTTAATCTCTACTGGGAGACTATTGTACAATTTGTTAAATCTTCTGACAAATTCAGCCATAGTTTCATCAGAATTCTTCTTTAGGGAATTAAACTCTGTTAATGAATATCCATGGTCTCTTTTTTCTCCCCATCTCTGAATAAACACACGTTCCATCTCTTCCCAAGAAGGAATGGTATTATTGGGAATTCCTTTGAACCATTTCCTTGGTGCTCCATCCAAGGACTGAACAAAGAGTCTTAGAAAAACATCTATATGTTCAACGTTTAGGCTTTCTACAAAATTACAAAATACTACTACATGATTCTCTATTGTCTATTCATATTCTCCTGAAAAACATGGAAGAGTTTTAAGGTAATCCTATGGCATTTGGTTGTAAGGTTGTGGTAGTTGAAGAGGTGCATACCTATTCACTAAGAATGCAGGTGCTGCCATGTTTACTAAACTTTGATTACCACCATTTGTGGATCTTGATTGAGAGGTAAATGGAATGTGCAAAGGAGGTAATGTGGTTATTGGTTGAGGTTGAATAATTACAACAGGTAAATGAAAAGTAACAGTTCAAAAGATTGTTCTGGACAGCTAGGTTGCTGAGTTGAAGATGACGAGAAATATGATTCTTTACCATATGAATGTTCAAGTGAATTGCTGCCTGATGTAGACAATGTAGGAATTGGAGTAATTGGAATCTTAGACCTTTCAACCCTCTTAGAAAATAGCCTTTCAAGATTTGAAAGAGCTTGAACTTTCTTTTGTGAAGTGTATGATCTTTTATGGGGCCTTCCTAAAGCCAGAATTATTGCTTTGATTCAAAACAACCAAATATTTCCTCCTTACTGAACAACCAGAGGAAAATATTTAAACCCAGGGAAAAATCTTCTTATCTTCTCTCCTAGGCAGCGACGCCAATTAATGTTGTTCCTTAAGAAACCAATTTCCTGGCTGTAAGGAAATTGTGCTTAAGACATTAATAAATATCACTTACTGTCACTTATTGTTTGTTATGTTCTCAAATGAAGGACCTGGAAAACTTGGTTTTAAACTCTTAATACATGTATGACCAAAACATCTCAGAATGCCATTTGTTGCTAGACATAAATGATGGATGAAGAAATTGTGAAGGAGAAGTCAAAGATAATATGTTGATCTCTCACAGAAACTACTATCTGTAACTTAAAGGAATTATGATAATGAGGACTGGATCATAGACAATATGTTGATCTTTCATAGAAACTATTATCTATAATCTAGAAGGGAAGTGATGACTTCAAGTATAGGAGTGCCCTTTAAGGAATTTTAACCTTATCTACATAAGTAAATAAATACTTGCTGCTTCATTACTATACTTGAAAAGAAGAAAACAAAGCATGACACATGATAGAGAAACTTACAAAATTATATGTAACAACTCATGGAAACTTCTGATTCTTTCATTAATCAATGATGATATCAGGAACACAGTGGCCTACTCTCCGGGTTCTCCAAAATTTGAGCCCTTTATTAGTAAAATTTCCTATTTTTATACATTGTGGAAAAATTTCTGAAACTACCCAAACTATCTAACTGTTGTCCTAACTATATGAAGTAAAAACTATTACAATTTACAGAGGGTAAAAGTCACCTCAAAGAACATGAAATAACAAAACATAACTAGATTTAGAAGGGAATGGTAACTGATGGCTTGTTCTATAGATCCGCTACTAAATTTCTCTATAAATGCACTAATGATGCTTAATTCATTTAGCCATAATAAAATACATTTAGTTTGTGTAATCCTGGCTTACATGGGCACTCTAATTGACCAAAATGCCAAGAAACATATCAGACTTTCTTCCTCTTCAGCTTCGGCTCCAACCCTGTTTTTCCACTTTACACAGAGAAATTAACGCGACCTTTGATTAACATGGAACTGAAAAGTGTTAATATTGCTTGATAAACCTGTCAAATCCGCCCACTTAGTGCTCCGTTGACTTCCTTCGCATATCGCAATCGGCTCGAAAATCCCTGTAAAACTTGACTCATGCACACAGCCGCAAAAACTATGAAAATATTTGGAATTATGATTATATCTTTTATAAAGAAAATATATAATAAAAACATGTTTTTCCACTTCCAATATAGGCTCAACACAATTCCCAAGGTGTACTTTCCCGCCAATTCATTCCAACATTGATCTATGCTTTTCAGATCGGATGATTTGTAAAGGTTTCGGGTGGGACATAAGCCCAAAGAATACCCGCCTAAAATGGTCGGTTTCCTCTTTCCAGCTGACTTTTACGTGTTGAATGTTGAGAGGAATCAGGTTGATTCCAATAAAAACCATCTTCCGCTTCTGCTCCGCCAGAACACCTGCCTTATGACTTTAAAAATTGCCTCTTTGCATGCCTTGCAGACCTGTCGAGGCTTTAAAATATAATACATATATGCTTTAAGTCTAGCCTTTTATTATAATCTTTTATAACAAAAGTTCATATAAAACAGTGTAAACCAGAATATATATGAACATCAATAAAAGTCTTTAGAACCCACGATAAGATGGATGCACTGAATCATATAAAATATAGCGTATAAACTATTAGGTCCAGAACCCAATCGCTCATCGCAATCGATGCTTTCAATTATAATATAATATATTTATATATATATTATATATATAATATGTTGTCTTACGGACCCGTCGCAATTATAAAACAATAATACATTATCGTTTTGGGTCTGTCATCGAAAATTGCAATTGGCGGAATCCAAATGCATGCATATATAGAGCTTTCAATACAGTGGACCTACCGAACTTTTAAACACACTGTATATGTTATTTCGGGTCCGGCCCACCCATATCACAATCGGCGGAGTTGTATACATGTAATATAAGTGCTTTACGTTGTTTCGGACCCGCCGTCATTACAAAATATGGCATATATATTATCAGGTCCGGTGTTAATGTTTTAACACTTGTTCCTTTGTAAAACCCGATATTTTCCTCATTTATTTTATATTTTGATTTCTGATAGACTTACCTTATCTTTTTCAAAATATTTTTCAAGTGACTTTGAAAAACAATGAATAAAACAAATGACAAAATGCATGTTACAACATATTCCATTGCTCTGTAATATATAATTTTCTAACATATGGAAGGAAATTATGGCCTCCTTCTCACTGATTGAGGAAGACCTTGCATGGAAGGTTGGTGATGGCACACGAGTTAGAATTGGAATGGATCCTTGGTTTGATGTAGGGAAAGGATATCAGCTCCTATAGGATCTAGTTATATTCCTAGATGATAAGAGTATCTTAATTTTCAATCAGGTCTCAGACCCTTTAACCACATATCTATTGATGCAAGGTTAGTCCTTAGTAGGGTAGCTTGGAATCCTAGATGTATATTCTAAGAGTAGAGAAAACTATATTATTGACCTATGCAACTCCCATATCAAGCTATTAAAGAGAGAATTTATATTATCCTGGCAAGTTGCCCCTTCTGGAGATTATACCCCAAAGATGCGTTATCTAGTGCATTCTCAACTTTCTTAGTGGTGGAAGCATCTTTGTAAACTTAAGTTCCTAATAAAATCTCATCTATTAGTGTGGTTCTTAATGGAAAATAAAGCCCCCGCCTAGGAAAATATCCATAAGAGGCTCTTAGAAGGTCCCAATTAGTGCACCCTTTCTAAGGTTGAGGAAGAAATTGTCTCGCATTTATTCGTAAAATGCTCCATTGTGATAGTGATGTGGGAGTTTGTGTGGTCACATCTAGGCTTAGGCGGTGAGTGGCAAGGATAAAACATTACATAATCTTGGTAGAGATGGGATAGTGACAGGGTCTTAAGGCCATTTGGCACTATTCCAATCCTTGTTTGTGGGGATATTTGCATTGTAAGAGACAATGAAATCTTCCAATGGAGAGCCTCAACCACAGATAATATCAAATCACAAGTTATAATTATCTTCTCTTGTCTCCCACAGAAGAAAAAGACACAAGGCATTTAGGTCATTACTAAAGAAGACATAAACACTTCCAAGACTTGGGCTTTCTTCAATGGGACCTCACATGATATAAATAGAGCTTGTGGGGGAGGTTTGGTTCTTCACCTCTCTAAGAATTATAGTTTTTCCTTATTGATGGGTCTAGGGATGGGTATGAATAATTATGTTGAGTTGATGACATTGAGTCTCCTGCTTCTTTTTGCAAAAGAACATGGTTATGAATCCACCCAACTTTTCAGTGACTCCATGAATGTTGTTAATTTGTTTAATGGAAATCAAAGATGTCATAATAAACAACTTTTTCCTTTGCTAGAGGAAATTTTGCATATAAAATCCACATATAACATTTACTCTTGCTATGATGTTTACACGAAACATAACACAAAGTAAAATTCCCTATCTAAAGAAGGTTTTTGACTGCATTGTAGGAAATGGATCATAAAGGATAACAGAGTGGGGACATTCTATGAATTCTATCATCGACCCTTCACGAAAGTTTGATGCAGGAGCATCAACTTCCAAGTCAAAATTGTATTTCGACTATACCTAGGTGTTTTCATTTACCAAGGGAGTTGGTTCCCTAATTTACTGTAATTATTAATTATCGTATTTCCTATGTTTTATAGAGTTGTAGAAAAAATATGTATAATGAAATAAAATTGTAATAAGATCTATTCTTTGGGAGAAGTCTCGACAATATTGAGAGAGCTAGAGAGATCTGAGGATTAGTTAGATCTCTTGAGAGAAGTGTGGATGTAAAGGGTCTATTTTAGGTGATAAAATAGTGGATTTGGACTTGAATTAGTTTCAGAATCCCATTTGTATATCAATTTCATGAAATAGTGGCCAAGTACATAGAAGAGATTGGAGATATTTTAAGTCCAAGTAGGGCCAAACGCCCGAGAGAGGGTTGCATGGTATATTCCTTGCCAAAGGGACCTTTTGTAATTTATTGTATATAGAACACTATATTTTGAGTGTGTACATCTAGAATGTGAGCCTTTATTTATTAAATGTTAAGCTCTTATTCTAAGCCATTTTGTTAATCTCAGGAGAGAGAGCATTTGAGAATGCATGCCAAAACCAATTTGCGAGAATTATAATATTTTTGCAGTGGGATGGGGCCTTTCTTTCATAGTCAAAATTAATGTGATACATATTAAAGAGGAGCAATGATGCTTTGGAGAAGTGAGAAGATGAGAATCTCTTGGTTTTCCCCAGATTTGGTTGGAAGCAGCGATCATTGATCAACTGAGTGATCAATGATCTCGTTGCAACGAAATATCATAGTAACATAGAGGAAGCATGAAGATTGGAGAGGTCCAAATGTCTCATTAAAGTTGAAGTGAGAACTTCTTTTTAAATGAAGGAATCTTTGGTTTTTGATCATTGATCAATGATCGTGAATACACAAAGGAGTTGGAAACCACGAAAGCAAGTCAAAGGCAGAGCGAATGTAGAGGAGCATTAAACACTAGTGAAGCCTAAATACATAGGTGAAGTAACAAATAATTAGTATTTTAAAGATCTTATGGAAACTATTAATTAACAACATCGAGAGACAAAATCGTTGAGAGGGATGCATCAACTAAAAACTTCAAGGCAGAAGTATCATATCAGAAGTTTGCAAGTGGTAACATTACAAAGAGTTGGGTTGTTGTATCTGGGCTTGTGGCCTCGAAAATATGTAAGGATAAGTGGGTCCTGCCTAGATATTCTATCTCGATGGGCTTTTGTGAATACCGCTACTATTGCACTGGCCTTTAAAGAGTGGCCCAAAACATTAAGTCGGCATCCCACCCAAAAGCTCCCACCCAGCAACTATTATAAATCACTCTTCTCATATTGTCAGCTTGTTTAACTGGGCTTGTGTGGCCAGTGGGCCACCTAGAAGGGCTTAATTTGGTGGTTGTAACCCAGATGCTTCGAGGTGCCTTTATTGAATTTACATTAGGGCTGAGACGAAAGAGACAGGCTTGTGAAGATTTGGGGAAGGGTTTGAGTGTATCAACCATTTCGACTCCTCCCATTATTTAATTAAATCTTTCATTGTAATTTATATAAAGGGGTTTATTGTCTTGGAGAGTGACAACAAGACAGGGTTGAAGGAGGCGCCTTTTTGGGACGAGTAGAGAACTAGGCAGCGTGGGTCGATAGGTCTAATTTGGGCCTACATCGTGGTCCTCCATATCAATAGATTGCAACTACTTAATGATATATGAAAATATTTATACTGATGCAATGCTCAAAGGTTACTTGTAATCCTAAAAACTATATTTTTTGTGCCTAGTAGAAGAATTAAGTTTGGTGGTAAGCTCAGTTTTGTATTTTGTGGGGAAGAGAATCTGAAATAATTGTTAAATTTATTTACAATGTAGTATATTTTATGATATCAAGTCACCATGAACCACTTATATATAAGGCATAAATAGACCCACAATAATACATACTCTTACATCTAAAGAATGTAATTTTACATCATCATACTAATAAAAAAAATTACGTAAAAAATAAATTAATAATCATAATTAATAAAAATTAATAATTATAATTGATAAAAAATATATTTAATAATTTAATAATATAATTAATAATATTTAATGATTTCCCAAAAAAACAACACCATACAATGCAAAGAGTAAAAATTTTGACACATCATTTTGTTTTTCATTTTGTCTCGAAAGTTAGAGAAAAATATAAAATAAAGTTGGTATTATGGTGTAAAAAAAAATGTTAATAACTCAATGAACACATAAGGGCATAAAACGGAATGATACTCCAATTAACTACATGTTTTTTCTCATGGAAAGGACAATATGGCATAAAACACATTACAAATGCGTTGACATGACATTAATAATTTTTTTTCAATAATGCCTTTAGGTGGCCCACTCAAAAGGCTCTTCTGAGTTGAATTAACTTATAGAGTCTAATCTTAATGGACATAAAGAGAATTGAACCCATTCCTTATGAACAAATATTGAACAACCAACTAAATTATCCATCATGACACATCAGTTTTATAATACAAATTACAATCAACATAATATGTTGTCACGCCAGGAGGTAACTCCTCAAATGAAAATCTATTTATTCATTTGGGTTGCTCATAGTTATATACATGAGGGAGTGACTCTTGAGTTTCATCTCCCGATGACTCTTCATTTTCTTTTGTTTATTATTTACACTATCTACAATTGCTCACCCAATCCCTATGATTAGGTGTCCACATTCCCCCCCTTAATTTGAAGGGATGTTGGTGAACCCAGGCATCATTATGAATCTTTCAAAGTTTTCTCGTCCAAGCGCTTTGGTGAATATGTCTGCAATTGGCTCATTAGTGGAGCAATGGCGAAGATCGATTGTTTTGGCCTCAACATGATGTTGAATCAGATGATATTTTGTATTGATGTGCTTCGTTTGATCATGGAACTTTGGGTTCTTGGATAACTTTAATGCAGAGGTGTTGTCAATCATAAGTGGAGTCGAATGTACTTGTTTTACCTACAAATATTCTAGAATTTTCCTACGCCACGCAATTTCTTTCGTTGCCTCAGCTGCTGCCACATATTCTACCTCTGTTGTGGAATCTGTTGGAATCGATTGTTTGTGTGATCTCTAGGAAATAGCTCCTGATCCAAGACTCATAGCATAACCTTAAGTAGATACCCTAGTTTGTTTGTCTCCATCGAAGTCTGAATCAGAGTATCCAATCAAGCTGAAGTCGCCCACTTGTGTATACTTGAGTCCTAAGTCTTGAGTTCCCTTCAAGTACATTAGAACTCTTTTTGCAGCAGACCAATGTCCCTCACAAGGCTTTTGAATAAACCTGGAGAGGATTCCAACAACAAATGAAATGTCTGGTCTAGTAATAGTCAGGTGGTTGAGACTTCCTACAAGTTTTCTATACTTTGTTGCATCCTCAAATTCTTTTCCTTCAATGGATGTGAGCTTTAAGTTTTGTTCCATTGCAGTAGTTAGAGGATTGCATTCAGGCATGCCAAACCTGTTCAACAGATTTTCAATGTACTTATTTTGATAAAGGAATATAGAATTCAGGCGTTGAGCTACTTCAATACCAAGATAGTAATGAATATAGCCCAAATCAGTCACTTCAAAACCTTTCCTCAATTCCTTCTTTATGGATGCAATGCAGCTCCCATTTTTCCCTGTCATCAAAAGATCATCTACATATACCACAAGATATACTACTGTTTTTCCAAATTTCTTAACAAACAAAGTTGCATCATCAAGATCATAATGTTTGAAATTGAGTTTCAAAAGATGCTTAGTTAATTTTTCATACTAGGCTCGTGGTGCTTGCTTGAGGCCATACAAGAATTTCACAAGTTCGCATACTTTATGTTCATGTCCTTTCATAGAAAATCTTTCAGGCTAGGACATAAAAACATTCTCTTTTAGATCTCTATTCAAGAAATAATTTTTTACATCCATTTGATGGACTTTCCAACCATTCTGAGCTGATAGGGCAAAGAGTGTTCGGATGGTAGCCCATTTTTCTATGGGGGAAAAAGTATCCTCATAATTGATTCCTTCCTTCTGTGCAAAACCTTTTTCCACAAGCCTAACCTTGTGCTTTTCAAGTGAGCTATCCGCTTTATACTTGTTCTTGCAGACCCACTTGTAGCTAATTGGTTTTGTTCCGAATGGAGGATCAAGCAGCTTCCAAGGGCCATTCTTTATCAAGGCATCATACTCCTTTTGCATCGCTTCTTTCCATTCATCATGAGAAGCAACTTCTTTGAAGGAAGTTGGTTAAAAATATGTAGACAATTCAATTCACAATCATAAGAAACATCCATATCAATAAGTGAATCAGAGTCATCTACATCACCTCCATTTTGCTAGGATGAATTTCTTATTCCTGTCTTTCCAACCTCATCATGATGAACACTTTGGGGGACGTTTTTGAGATGGTCCAGGCTTCTCGATTGATTGAGTCGAAACTGAATCAAGATTGAGTCTCCCAATCCTGTTAATCACATCACTCAAAGTATCATCAGTGGTTGGAGTTTCATGCGGGGGAGAGAGTGCTTTAGAGGAATATTCCACAAGTTGATCGAGTATAGGAATCTCCCCTTCAAAATGTGGAATCTGATTATCAAATTCTTGAAATTATTATGCATTTGCAAATCTATCTAAGCGATCAAGTTGCTGCTCAACAACATTGTCGGCTTTGGATGATTCAAGAAAGATTACATCTCTAGATACACCAAAATTTTTATTGACTTCATCATAGAGATGATATGTGGTGGAGGTGTTTGAATACCCCAATAAGATACACTTATGACTCCTTGTACCAAGTTTGTTTCTATGTACCTTTGGTATCAAGGTAGAAAAGGTGGAACCAAAGACCCTGAGATGCTTTACCGAAGGAATGTGCTCATACCACATTTCATAAGGAGTCTTGCTTCTAATATCATTAGATGGACATCTAATATTTACATATACAACACATAGAACTGCATCAGCCTAAAACATCAATTTACATTCTTGAAAAACATCATGGAGTGCACCATATTTAAGATTCTCCTATTCATTCTTTCAGCTACTCCGTTTCGTTGGGGATTATAAGGCACAGTTGTTTGATGTTTGATCCCATGTTGGCAAAGATAGTTTTCAAATTCCTTTCAAGTGTATTCTTTTCTATTGTCAGTGTGAATAGAGCTAATATGAGATTGTGCATCATTTTCAATTCATGTATGAAAGTTCTTGAATGTTTGAAAAGCATCAGATTTGTTCTTCAATAAATAAACCCAACACATTATGGTGTAGTCACCAATAAATGTCATCATATATTTATCTCCATTTGTAGAAGGAACAAGCATTGGACCACATAAATCTGAATGAATGAGTTCAATTTTTTAATGTGCTCTGGAATGTGAATCATGAAAAGATTGTTTGCTATGTTTTCCTAGAATGCAGGCATTGCTTAAGTTTCCTAGGAATTGTAGGAAAAGCAGTAACACCATTTTTCTTCAATAAGAAGAGGATGTCATAGTTCAAGTGTCCAAATATAGCATGCCATAATAAAGTTGATGGAAATGTACCTTTATCATATTGAGAATTGTAGAAGAAATTTTGTGCACAAGCAGAGGTACTGTGCAGCTTGAGAAGACTTTCTTCTTCTATCCCCATCATGACAAGTGAGTGATTTGATGCTTTTCTCACCTTAACCTTGCCATCAAACATATGAATTGAGTGTCCTTGCTAGCAGATGTGGACCAAGGACATCAATTTTCTTCTTCGCTGTGGGAGACATAAAACATCATGCAAAAGAAAGTCTGGAAGACCAAGCAATTTGAGCCTAATTGTGCCAAGCCTTGATGGCTTGAGTTTTGATTTGTCTGCAAAGTATATTGCTCCATCAACATTGTTAGTAAATTATTCAAAAAAAAAAAATTCTAAAAGTCATGTGGGAAGTTTCTCATGAATCAAGAAACCAATCATTTTTTGAAGAATAAATTGAAGCATTAAATAAGTCTTCATTTACTCCAATATTACAATTTGCTACAACATAGTGAGCGGATCAGGTGCTTTACCTTTCTCTTTGTCATTAGTTTTATCTTTAGGTTGATTTCTTTCCTGCTCAATTCTGTCCCAAGGCAACTTGCATGTGGATGCATCATGTGATCCATCTCTATTGCAATGTATGCAATCCAAATCTAAAACTTTTCCTTGAAAGTGTCTACCCCACCTGCCTTTGAAATTTCTTCTTCCTCTTCCTCTTCGACCACCTCTTCCTGTGGAAGAATCTTGAGCAATATTCTTCTCTCTATGTGTAAGATACACAACCTCTTTAGAAGACTAAGGAGTTGTCTTCTTCCTAAAAGATTTTTCTCTTTCAACAAATTTATTCACAAGGGAATCAAAGGTAATTTCTTTGAGGTTTCCGTTTTCTTGCAATGACTCAAGATAATTTGAGTAAGTGGGATAAAGTGCCTTGACAAAAGCTATCAGAGGAATAGTTCAACATTAGTGACTTTGATATCATGCATAATAGATTTTACTTCTAATGCAAGAGGAGGATCATTATTTTGTAATTCAAGGCTGAACAATTTAATCATGAATTGAACAACTTCAACTGCAGAGTGTGAGTCATAGACTTCCTCTAGTTTTTGTAAGGCTTTGAAAGCATTTGAAAATGGCGAAATATGGAGACTCACCTCTTCATTTACTGATGCAATCAAGGCATAAGCCTTGTTGTTCTTATTTCCCCAAATGGAGAATTCCTTGTCTGAGGTAGGCTGTTGTGATTCTTTGTCTCGTTCTCCAACACACACTCCTTTCCATAGCTTATTAAAAATAAGAATGTGTTTGATTTTCCGATACCACTCAGGATAATTCTCATTCCGAATAAGAACCACTCCCATAATAGATATTAATGAATGCATTGTAAAATCTTTGTACTGTGGAAAAAAAAAATTCTGTTCCAAAATTTTACTCCTAATAGTAAAAAAATCTGATTATCTGGACTTGTATATGAAAACAGACAACAAAACCTAAAATTTGGACAGTGTTATCATATCTCTACCAACTGCGTTAACTTGTGGTAATCAAGAGGGAGGCCACACGATTATGAAATGAGTGGTATCCCATCATGGTATTAGAAGGACAACGTTCAACTTGATAAAAACCGTGTATTAAATAAGCTGGACAACGTTAATGCATATAGCCTGGAGCGAATTCACATATGCTAGGCCACTGCGAGGAGGAGGCACCATGATTCCGCTGCACAAAAACCAAGAGTGGTATCAGAAGCGTATGTGGAGGGTAGACTGTATGGTAGCCCGGTGGGTAGGATATGGTATGCAGGTGAAGGGAGGCACCACGAGGAGCTGACTGTGTATGGAGGAGCAACACTATATGGCGTACAGTGTGGAGGAGGCGCAGTGGTTGCAACGTACAATGTAAAAAAAACAGAACTGTATGGACTGTGGAGTAAAATAATGTGACAACGGAGATATACCATACAGTGCCTCCAGCTTGCACCAGCATTCAATCCTTCACAATATTTCACGCCGAGATTTGGTACACCGTTCAATCCTTCACAATCTTTCATGCAGAGATGTGGTACAACGGGGTCATGGATGGTAGGAAATGGGACAAATTTCTGAAAAATGGCAGAAGGGAGTTACAAGGAGTTACAAGGTAGACAGGAATACCAAAAATGGAGTTGGCTTTCAGGTTAGGAAGTAACTACTCAAATGAAAATATGTGTTTATTTATTTAAGCTGTTCATAATTATATATATGAGAGAGTGACTTTTGAGTTTCATCTTCCAATAACTCTTTATTTTCTCTTATTTATTATTTATACTCTTTAAATAATTCACACAATTCCTATAATTAAATCTCAACCTATGGCACCACTATAATGCACACCATCTTCCAATATATTACAAATTTTCCAAACAAATATACAATATACTAACACCTTCTCATGCGTTATAACTTTGCACCATGGAAGATAGAAATAAAATGGGAAAAAATCCATGCAATGTTATTTACAATTTTGCTATGATATTGTATTTAACAGGGTGTAAAATCATTAGATTGATGTATCGGTGAAGATTAAATGATAGTCAACATTTTATACATGATATTATTATATTCAACAATAAAATTTAAAATCATTACATTGATGCATCGACGGAAATTAAATAATAGGTTAAATTTTAAACATGTTAAGGTATAAATTCAGACAAAAATAAAATTTAAGTCGTTAGGTTTTGCGTGAATGAAGCGGTCAGTGGTTTATCTTAATTTATTTATCAAACGAACAAAAAAATATTAAAAGGTCAGTTGTTTATCTTAATTTCTTTATCCCACAAACATAAAAATATTAAAGATGTATCATGTGTTTTAGTTTTTACCTAAAATCTATGTCTGGCCATTATTTAAAAATATCCTATGTCATAGTCACTATTTAAAAATATATTAAATAAAATATGAAGATGAAAAGGTTTTACAAGTATAAGATATATATTAGATGTAAATGTTTTACAAAACATATATCATTAATGAGGTAAGTAATAAATGAATTTATGAAAATGTGTTTATATATATTTTTAAGTGGAATAAGATAAATATTTAATAT